>JACDJE010000004.1:6006283-6073783 GCA_016647715.1 Pavo muticus
GGTGCCGGCGGGGGCGGCGCGGGCCCCTCCTGCCCGGGCTGCTGGGAGTTGTGGTCCGAGGAGGCGGCGAACGGAGCGGAGCGGCGGCCCCGCACGGCAGCAGCAGGTCGGTGCCGCCGCATCCAGCGCGGGGCGGGCGGGGCCGGGCGCTGCGGGGCCAGGATGCGGGGCTGTTCTGCGCGGGGGATGCAGCCGTGTCCGCGGCTCTACGGCGGGTGACACCGCGGGGACGGGTGCCGCCGATGTGACACGGGCGCTCTGCAGCGGGCGATGCCAGCTGGGGAGACACCGTCGCAGCGAGCGGCACCGCTGGGGTGGCACCGAGCTGCCTGGCCGCGCTCCAGCTCCGTAGTAGCAGCCCACGGCCGGCCTCGCCCCGGTACTCGCGTGCCCGCAGAGCAGAGCGCGATATCTCTGAGCCGAGGCCATCCCCGCCGCGCAGCCTGGGTGCTGGGGCACGCGGCGTGGGGATCCCGGCCCACAGCCGCCTCCTCCCGGAGCTGCCGGTGCCCTGAGAAGCTGTCAGGATGCAACTTGGTGCTGCATCGGAGCCTCTCTGCTTCATTACGTAACGCCGCTGCTGCCTGGCACGGAGCTCGCCTCCACGTCCTGCACAACTTCGGGGCGCTGGGGAATTGATGGGCGCTATTCGGGACTGACTGCCGTTTGTTATCGGCTGACGATGTGTGGATCTCAGGCTATGGGCGCCCTGTGCTAAAAGCTGCGTGCAGTGGAGCAGGACATCTCCTGCATCCTGGGTGCCCCTTGGGTTGGGGCACTGCTCTGCCACACACCAGCACAGCCGTGGGGCTGCCTGTGCCAGCACACGAATGAGCTGCCGGGCTGCATCCAACCCCAGTTCCCAGCCTTTCCCTGGGGAGTCGGATGGGTGCTGGGTGGTTTTGGTCTCTCATTACCCTGATGGCTGCCCCATGTGAAGTGCTGCCTGCAGCCCTGGGCCGGCAGAGGGGCTGGTGGAGGCCCCCAGGGCTGTCAGACCCCTCTAGGCAGCCTCCACAGAAGGTCCCCATTGCCAGTCTCCCTGCTCTGTTCCAAGGCTGGATTGCTGCTCTGAATGCCACGGGTATCATGGGATCGTGCCACCCTGGGGAACACCCTCGGCACTGGCCCATGGTGATGCTCGGGAGGAGGGCTGTGCTGGGGAAGCTGGAGGGACTCCAGCCAGTGGGGATGGAGGGAAGCTGTCTTGAAATTTCCAGGCAGCTCCAATGTGCCACGTGGACTGCAGGGCTCAGGCAGCGGGTGTGGGGAGGTCCCTCCCATCTGAGCAGAGCTGCCCCTGCCTTTGGGCTGCAGCTGCAGGAAGGCCCCAGCCACGGCTTCACCAGCTGAACTGCATCCCCCTTGCCATCTGTGAGGAAATGCACATAGATTAAGGAGCTGCAGGACCTCAGCAGAGAAACAAGGGAAAGGGTGGAGAGCTTACCTGGCTGATAAACCCACCCTGCACCTTCAGGTCGGTGCTCCTACAAAGAGGCAGAGAAGCTCTGGGGATGGAGTTTGGAGTGGGCAGAGGGCATGCATAGCTGCAGGGAGCAGGAGTGTCACCTCACCCCACTGCTGCCCCAAGAGCTCCAGCAGCCTGGAGCCTTGCTGGCATCTCTGTTTTGTGCTGCACCTTGGTGAAGCCTGCAGGGATGGGATGTTATGCTGCAGTGGGTGTGAGCCTGTGGGGCTGTCACAGGGAGTCTGTGGAGGGTGCTGGCTTCAGTGCTGGTGGCTGTCTTTGGAGGGACAGAATCCTTTAGAAGGAGAGTTGTTTCAGAGCGTTTAGATCAAGATGACAAATTGATGAGTGGTGAGATAGGGCTGTTAAGAGACCATTCTGAGCTTGGCCCCTGGCTGCCTTATCAGCTGGATTTTGGGCATGATAAGGGACTGACGGAGAGGAGAAATTTGGAGGAAGAGCATAGGAGGAGGTGGGGCAGTGGGAGAAAGGTGGAGGGATGGCTCTGCTGCTTCCCTTATAGCTGGCATCGAGATTCTTATGGGCAATGCTGCTGGGAGCGGGTGTGGACTTCTTGTGGAACAACTCCAGGCTGTTGGGCCACTGTCCTCTGCACACAGCCCCATAACACCTCAGGGTTTGTCTCTCCAGAGCCCCCCAGCACTGCATATCAGGATGAGGTGGGCACGTTGCTGCTGACCCCTGACTCCCAGGAGCATGCAGAGCTGGGCCCAGCCGCGGCCCTGCACCCCTATGGCAGCGCTGCATGGAGTGGGTGCCCCTTCAGAGCACCAGCACTGAGTGCCGGGCCCCCCCTGCGCCCTCCACCACCCCACCATGCCTCTGGTGTGGCTGCCGGACTGGAGCTGCTCCCTGGACGGGCTGCGGGATTTCATCGCCGCCGGCATCCAGTCGTTCCGGGACTGCGACAGCGGCGCGCTGCTGGCCGTGGGCTGCCTGCTGCTGCTCTTTGTCTGGTACTGCTACCACGTGGGCCGCGAGCAGCCCCGCGCCTACCCAGCCGTCAACGCATTGATGCAGGGCGCCGAGGCCAACGGTGTGCAGAACGGCTTCGTCTACTGCCACGCGCCCGAGTGCGCACGCTGCTCGCCCCACGATGGCCTCAACCAGAAGCTCTACCACAACCTGCAGGAGTACGCCAAGCGCTACTCCTGGTCCGGCATGGGCAGGATCCATAAGGGCATCCGCGAGCAGGGCCGCTACCTCAACAGCCGGCCCTCCATCCAGAAGCCGGAGGTGTTCTTCCTGCCCGACCTGCCCACCACCCCCTACTTCTCGCGGGACGCTCAGAAGCACGACGTGGAGGTGCTGGAGCGCAACTTCCAGACCATCCTGTGCGAGTTTGAGAGCCTCTACAAAGCGTTCTCAAACTGCAGCCTCCCGCAAGGATGGAAAATGAACAGCACGCCCAGCGGGGAGTGGTTCACCTTCTACCTGGTGAACCAGGGCATGTGCGTGCCAAGGAACTGCAGGAGATGCCCACGGACGTACCGCTTGCTCGGCAGCCTTCGCACCTGCATTGGCAACAACGTCTTTGGGAACGCTTGCATCTCCGTGCTGAGCCCGGGCACCGTCATCGCCGAGCACTACGGCCCCACCAACATCCGCATCCGCTGCCATCTGGGTGAGTGCCAGGCGGGCGGGTGTTCTGTGGGCTGTCCCTGCTCCAGGGCAGCGTGAGGTGTATCCAAGCTGCCCCCCATCCACCCTGGGGTTGGTTCTCGCCCCACTGGATATTGCTATGAGCCTGGACTGGGGCCAGGTGCCACCCTGGTGCCAGCACCGGGGCAGGGACAGGGCCATGTGCCAGTGGCTCTGGGTGTCCCCAGCCCCACGAGTGCTGGGGAGAGCCCATGCAGCACAGATGGCGGCGGGGGAGGCACCACACGGGCACTGCTGGCAAACAGTGAGCACGGCTGCTCCGCCAGCTCCCTTTGGGTGAGCGCCGGCTGTGGCTGCTTTTCTTAGAAGCAGGAGAAGGTCTCAGAGCTGATCTGAGGGCTCTGTGGTGCTTCAGAGCAGCCACCCCCAGGGCAGATACGCTCTGTGGAGGGGCAGAGCACAGAGCAGGCACAGCTCAGCCAGGTTCTAGCTGCAGGTGCAGGCAATGTGGGTCCCTCCTTTGTCCTGTGCTCTCCTACATCCGGCTCCACCTGCTTGCTGGCTGCTGCCCTGCAGCTGGGATGCAGCATTCCCTCTGATGTCCCCACCTGTTCCAGCTCCTGCTGTGCCCACGGCATGGTTGCATTTGAGCCAAGCCCCTTCCAGGTCAGCTGCTCTGCAAAGCAGGACAGCACTCAGCAAATATGAATCTTTCCAGGTGTTTCCCCAGGCCTCACTGTTGCTGTGATGAATGCAGGGGCCATGCATAGCACCAGTCCTGTTCCCCCAGGGCTCCCCACCTGCATCCAGGCCCATCCAGCTGGAGCTACTGCACTGGGTTTGGATTGGAAATGGGCTTGGGTTTTGTACTCTTTGAAACATACATTAGAAACACCCAGCAGCTTTTGTGCTCCTGGCTCTCCTGGGCAGCTGCAGTCCTTGCTATGCTTGCTTGGATTTGGCACAGAATTCCACTCTGCTCATTTGCAGCATTTTTACCATTTGCAGGTCATGGGAGTGCTGCTCCTTTCTGCATCTCAGCTGCATCCTCAGGGCAGGTGACTGCTCCAGCTCCAGAAGATCTAACCCTGCCACGGGTGACATTGCTGCCGCACAAAAGATGGTGTTAACAGCCCCCAGGGGCCTCTGCCCTGTGCTGAGCTCAGCATCTGCTGCTCCTGCTCCCTGCAGGGAAGCAGCCCCTTGGCACCCCTCGGTCTCTACTTTACCCACAGTCAGCAGCATGGAACTCACTGCTCACGTTCTGGGACTGCTCCCTGCAGGAACTGACCCACCTCTGTCCTCTGTTTGTGCCCAAAGGTCTGAAGACCCCCAGCAACTGCGAGCTGGTGGTGGGGGGTGAGCCGCAGTGCTGGGCTGAGGGTCGCTGCCTGCTCTTTGATGACTCCTTCCTGCACACCGCCTTTCATGAAGGTAAGCGCAGGGCTGGGGGCTGCAGTCCGGTCCTCCCCCGGTTCTACCCCAGCTTCCTCCCTGTTTCCTGGGACTCCAGCCACAGACCTGCAGGGGCTGCCCCCCAGCAAACAGTTTGCACATCCTGTGGCAGCACAGCGCTGCAGGGGATGTAGGGTTGGCTTTGCTGCCTCGGTGCCTGCTGGAGGCTGTTCTGCTTCGCCTCGCCTGCCTTAGCCGGTATTAGTTGCCGATGGCATGGAAGCACCAAGCAGAACTGCTTCATGAAGGGGAGCTGGTGGGAGAACAAAAGCTGTTGCTCCCACATATTCCCTGCTATGGAACTGGGAAACGCAGCTTATTTCAGAGCCATGGGGAAGGGCAGAATAGCGCAGCAGCAGCTCTGAGCCACAGCTGCAAGGATGGCACTCAGCACCACACCTGCTGCCCTGCTGTGTGTGATGGCAAAAAGCAGCACAGGGGCCCTGCAGGGAGCACCCTGCCTTGTGTGCAGGAGGCATGAGGCAGCAACATACAGGCGGTGCTCACTGGGGGTGCGCTGTGCTGGGGTGCACACAGCAACCTCGCTGAGCGCCTCAGTGCTGCAAGCAGGGCACGGAGCCTCACCCTGCACCTCATCCCACCCAGGTCCCCCGGAGGAGGGTCCCCGTGTGGTCTTCATGGTGGACCTGTGGCATCCCAACGTGGCAGCCGCCGAGCGCCAGGCGCTGGATTTCATCTTCGCCCCGGGACGCTGAGGTCAGCGCCGCGCTGTCAGGGTGAGGGCACTGCAGCTCCAGCGCCGCCTGCAGACGCTGCCCAGGGCAGGGGCTTCCTCACAGTGCCGGGGCCTCCTCCTGTGGGTCTTGTAAATGGAACCTTCGATGTGTATCAGCGGCATCTCTTTCCTTCCATCAAGGCTTCAGGGATTACTTTCCACCATGGCGGTGCATCGCGTTCCCTCCGTGGTTAGATGCAGTCCCACTCCCATCCGTGTTATGTTGCTCGTGTTTTGCAGTGTTCAGAAGTAGAGTTACAAGGGTGTTTGTTTGAATGTAATAATGTAAAGTTTCTCGTGGTCATCAAAAGGACAACGCTCACCTGCCCAAGACAGCAAAGCAGGGCGAAGCGCTGCGCTCAGCCTGCCCCTGCCCAGCGTGCAGCCCCCATGCTGACAGATGGATGGGCAGAGGGCTGCAGTGGCACCACAATGGGACAGCACCACCACGGGATGGCACAGTGATGCCTGCTGGCTTGGCTGCACACAGCCCAGGCAGCACACCCACCCTGCTGCAGGGATGTTGCACAGCCAGCCCTGCTCTGTAACCTCACCCAAGGCACTACGGATGCCTAAATGTCCTCCCTGCTTTACCTGCAACCCTTGGTTTTCACAAGTCGAAGCCAGGATGCCCGCAGGGGCAGGTGGCAGTTCAGAGGGACTTTGGTTTCCTGCAGAGAGGGCAGTGAGGAGTGGCAGCCAGCCCTCCTGCTGCTGCTCATTCATCCCCATCCCGCAGCCAGGGCTGGGATGCAGTGCCCACGCACCTGAGAGCACAGCAAAGATTTCCAGGCTCAGCATCGCCCTCCTCCCAGCCCCCCCCTCGGGACGCAGCCCCACTCCAGAATGATTTCTTTACAGATTTTTCAGATTGCAAGATAAGGCAGAGATTTCAAATACAGCTGAGATATTTTTTACACCTGTCTTGTTACAGAATAGCCGAAGTGCATGATTTCTACACGCATTGATTATTTGGAAACAGGCTCTGAGGAAGCAGGCTGGCTTGGTAACTGTCTGACAGTTTGGTAACATTCCTACAGTGGATAAGTAAAGATTATCAATAAAGCGTTGTGCTGAAAACAGACCAGGCTCTGCCTGCTTGTGTAACTGTTCCAGGGTAAAGCAAAACACAGAGGAGCTGGATCCTCTCCTGAGCTGGCCCCAGCAGCTCAGCTCGTAAGGAACAAAGCATTGGAAATAACAGGAGCTGCAGGGTGGGAGGGGGTGCTAGGCTGAGGCTGAACTGGCATGCAGCAAGTGAGGGCACGGCTTCAGCACAGCCCCAGCCCCCTGCCCATGCTATTAGGGGGTACAACGGGCAGCTGCCTAGCAGCTCCCTACATTGATCCCACCCCCCAGGTCTCTGCTGCCCTGCAAAGCTGGACAGCTGACCCCAGCCTGCCATCAGCCACCAGCACTGCCCCTGCCAAGGCAGCAACAGGAACCACCACGCTGATCCAGCGCTCCTCAGGCTGGGCAGAAGGGCCTTCCAAAAGGAAAATAAATAAATAAACTCCCCAAACCACATTTTGGAAAACGTTTGCAGCTGACTGCAGTGACACATCAAGGGCAGCAGGCAGCCTCAGCAGGAGCAGCTCTAGGATGCCGTGCTGCCTCTCACACAACATTTGCCGTCCTTCTGCACAACAGCCAGTACCCAGCACACCCCCCTCCAGCCCCAGGGCAGCTTGGCACTGCTCAGCAACAGCCTTGACCCCGTTAGCAAGACATGGCCAGGGCAGCAGCTGCTCCTCTTCACTGCACTTTAACATGACCCCTTCTAAACATCCTCCCTCCCGTGCAACCATTAAGCCTGGAGCGCTTTACTGTCCTACCCCAAAGACCATGTTCCTCTTAAGCAAAGCCCTGGAGGCGATCCTGGAGGCCAGATGCAGCTCAAGCAGCAGAACACAAGGGAACCAGCCCAGCTGTTCACTGCTAACAGACGGCACAGCAGATTGCAGCGGAAGATTCCTGAAGACAGCAGGCAACGGCATCTATTTTGTGCTTTGCTGCTGTGCCAGAACTCCCTCCTGTCCCTCTCAGGCTTTTCCTTCAGCTCTGTGCCTCCTGATGGAGCACACATACATCACTGCAGGAGCTCAGCCAGGAGGGATCTGACAGCACCATTCAGGTCACCCAACCCCAACATGAGCCACAAACAAGGCAGAGTGAGCAGGACTCACTCACTTGGATGAGTCTTGGAGACTTTTATTTTCACAGTGATGTGTGTGTACGTAGCAGCAGCAGCCTCAGAACACAGCACAGTCAGCTGGCAGGATTCATCACTCAGGGCTAGCAGCTACCACTGCCTGTCCCACCCCAGCAAGCCACTGACAAGGGGATGCGCAAGCAGAAAGACAATGAGTGCCAAGGAGCTATAAAGCCTCTTTGGTCCCATCAGCTTAAGGGGCTGGCACCTGCCTTCTCAGCCAATGGAGTGCAAACAAATAGAGCTATGACAGCCAGGAGTACTCCAACAGGAGGGGAAGGAGGTGGGTGGCTGAGGAGCAAAGGGGTGTAGTGCATTCAGGGCCCTCAGGGGAGGCCAGAGGGTTGCAGCACCTTTCTGCTTTCTGGTGGGCATCCTGGAGAGAACACTGAGCAGGCATGGGCAGAGGGTCAATGATTTGCCAAATACAGCTACAGAATAAAGCCTACTGCCAGCTACTGGAGGGGAGTAAGGAGTTCTGCTGCACTTGTTCTATTCCAGTTAGTCAGCTTGCAGGCTATTAATCAAGATAAGGCACGATGTTGCAGCAGGGAATCATTTCTGTAGATAAAGAGGTATAAAAAAAGCCCAAGTCTGACCAGGACAAACACAGTAACGGAACTCAAGGCAAGTGCAGGGTTTGAAGGCAAGAACTGCCCAGTAATCCACTGTCCTGTGTAGCTTAGAGCAAGGAGAGGTTCTACTTTGGTCAAGGCACTCCAGGAGTCCCTGTCTGTAGTGGCAGAGCACCACAAAGAGTCCTACAAGTCAACGTAAACTGAACACCCCAACACAGCTATTTTCTATCTTCAGTCTTTGGTAAGTGCTAACAGCAATGACATCATGCACAACGTGCTGCAGGAGCAGGGCAGTAAGAGTGCTCCTCCATCAGGGCAGGCTGGAGCCCACAGTTAGCACAGAGCATTGTGCTTACAGAACAAAATGGCTTTGAGAATTCGGTTACTGGAGATGAACCAGCTTTCATTGTTGCTGAAAAACGCTACCTCAGTGCATCAGTTCAAAGTAGGTTCACTCCATGCTTCAGCAGCTTTTGCTTGGCCTTGTTTGGCAAGCTGAAAGCACTGTCCTGAGGGTTGGGAGCACCCGAGTTGCGGAGCGGAGCACCCAGCTGCTGGAAGTAGGTCTCCTGGACGGGGTTCCGGCAGGCATACACTGCTGTGGAGGCGTTCCTGGTGAGACAGGAGAGAAAGCAGAAGTCAGGGCTTACAATAATGCTCGTAGCACTGGATTCCCACCTAGTTAGAGGGACTTCGAGATCCATCTAAACCCTGCAACGTATTGCCAGAAGGCCACAGGGAATCAGACCCTCCTTCTCAAAGGACCAGATCCTAAGAGGAAGGGTCACATCCCTCATGGTCTGTGACCGGCTCAGCAGCATTAACACCTAACTCACTGCTGCTGTCCAAAGCAAAGCCCAGCACAGCGCCCTGCAGCAGGAACCACACAGGGTTATTTAGTCACACGCGTGGTGAAACCAAGACACTGATCAGACACTGTAACCAAGCAGGCTCAAGTCATTGAGTAAAAATCCAGCACTCAGTGTTTACCTGTGAGAGAGCTCAGAGGAAGCAAAGCAAAGGACTCTGCATTCCTCCCTGACAGCGGAAAGCAGCAACTGATATGTTTGCTGACACCCTCCTGTGACAACTCTCCATAAAAGCAAGCAGTTTTAGTCATCTTGTTACTCAGTCTGATTCACACGCAGAGTTGCTTTTTTTGGGGGCAACGCAGAATGCGCCAGCTTACCCAGTATCAGATTTAAGGAGCCAGTCAATCTAATGCTAAACAAGGAGTCTCCAGCACCGAAGCATATGATTCACATTCCCTTGGCAAGCATCATCAAAAGCGAAGCAGTAATTCCCAGAAGCATCTTTATTTCATCAAGTTCTGGACAAACAAGTGCGGCCAGGCAAGCAGAATCTCTGCTCACACAACAAAACCACCCTCCTTGAGGATGCAGGAGCATAGAGTGCTGCAGCACAGAAGCAGCCTTAGCTGTGGCTGCATGGAGAGGCTCTGACTGTGATAAGACCATCTTGCTTGGCGCATCACAATTGAGTTTGCCACGCACATTACTGTGTGTTTCCAACTCAACAAGCCGTGCAAGAAAACAAAATCTAGGTTGCCAATTCTGTGCGCCTTTGGCTCGCAGCCGAGACACAAATTTATTAGGAACAGCTATATTTAAAACTGTCTCTTAGAACCTTATGGTGCCAGGATCTGATAATATTCTAGTATTATCTCTTAATCCAAACCCGTGGCGCAACTCAGCTGTGCCTTCAGCTCACTCACATCAGTGCCATTTTAGCTTATTAGCACCCAGATCACACTACAGGCAGAATATTAAGCACCCTGCATCTGGAGATCAGGGTGCTTAATAAGGAATCAGGGAATGAGGTGACACGACCGACCCCTGGCAAGAGACTCCACTGTGATGACAGCACTTGCCAGACCCCAGCAAGCAGTGTCAGAGAACACTGATGCAGCACCCACCTACTTTGTGCTATACACAGCAGCCCTGTGCCTGGAAGAGGAGGGAGTAATGAACACACCTTACCTAACAATCACTTCTGAAACAGTTGGAAGCTGATTGAAGTCGGAGTGGATCAGCGTGGCAGCCCTCAGGAAGTGCCGATCCAGAGGGCCGGGTGGATGGGGCACGTTGGCTGCAGGACACAAGCAGGGGGGTGTCAGAAGCCTGTGCTGTGAAGAAGAGTGCTCCTATTTCCCAAGCAGGAAAATGCTGTGGATTTCTCCCATATTTCCCTGTGTATCAGCAGAGCAGACTGGATGACACCCTAAGTCCCAGTGTGACCTCAACAGTCAGCATCTGCATACTGCTTAGCCATGCACAGACAAAGCCTGGGGTGCTGGGGTGCCCCATTGCCTCTGCCTGTGCGTGCCCAGACTGCAGAGGTGCAAGGAAGACCTGAGGTGTGGTCACCTGCAATCACTGGGGTTTCTCTCATTCCCTAAGGTGATTCTTCTAAGCTGCAGAGAGCCCGGCTGCTGTCTGGGAGGCTGCCAGGAAAAAGGGAAACACGAGAATGAACAGGAGCAGTTTGTGCATGGGGCTTCCTGCATGCACGTGGTCTGCCACCAGCCCAGGGCAGCACTCTTCCAACTGCTGGCTACCGCTGGCTCCCAGATCTTGCTTCCCCCAGCTAGAAACGACTTAACACTGCTGTACCGTCACTCAGGGCCATTTCTTAAGCATCAGCTGCACCAACTTAGCAAGCAGTGTGTCTGAGAAGCCGTCTGAAACACAAGGAAAGGTTACCACAAACCCCAAACAGTCCATCAAGTGCAGGCTTACCTGTGAGCACATTCTGGATGCAGTCATAGTGAGTGAAGCTGTAGGTTGCCTTGGCTGAGGACAGAAAGTCTTTGGGCAAAGTCTCCCTCAGATGAACCTCGAGGCCATTCAGAGAAGCCAGGCTGCTGTGGTACTGTATACAGGGTAAAAGACAGATGTTAGAGCAGACGTGCAAGGAGGCAGAGTAGGGAGCGTGGTGACTGATGCACATGGCACAGGGATCAGAGCCCTCCTGCTGCTGCCCAGGCTCCCACCAGAACTGTGGTAACATGGGCAGAGGGAAGCAGTGAGACAGGGACTCAGAAAAGGGCAACCCAGACTGGAAACAAGACATTAAACCACCTGATGCTATCTGCAACAGGAAGGCACTGTTAATTTACCATCAAACATTACCCATCCAGGGCTCATTTTTATATGCTGCCCATGGCTTTCTGCAGGAAAGAATATTGCTCTGCTGTTCAGCTTTATACCAGAAAAATACAACACGAGATGCAGATGTACATGTCTGGGATGGATTTAGGTGCCTGCAGGGTTTCCTGCAGCACTCTCTCTGTAACCCAGATGTATACTCCTAATGCCCACTGCCTGGGCATGGAGGCTGTGGGCAGGCACTGGGTTATCAGTAGGAGGGAAAAAGCAAATACATGAATGCAAAGACACACAAGGCAGGGGACAGGAGCAGGGCAGCTCTGTAAGGGCCTGGTGCTCCCCACAAGGCTCTGGACCAGCAGTAGAACTGCAGCCTCGGGACAGCGGGCAGATTAACTCCATTATCTCCCTAATCCTCCACCTCGTTCCCTCCACAGCCACGTAGAGGATCAGGCCTCCGTGCAGCACAATGCAGGGCCTGCCCTTGACCCCAGGTTGCAGGACAGATCTGCTTTTCTGTGCAGTGAAGAAAAGGGATAACACCTCCCTGCAGCCACACACCAGGATCAGGCTCCTGCCTGCTCTGCAGCAAAGGTCCGTGCTAAGAGCCGCTCCCTGAGGTCTGGTCTGTGCTGCCTGCTGCTTGCAGCTGCACAAGTAGCATATTTTACCCTTCTTTGGTGTCATTCAGGGACCTGAAAGCACTAGACAAATTAACTAAGCTTTGACAACCCTGAGAGCTGAGGGTCATTTTTAATCCACAGATAAACAAAGGAACAGAGAGGCTGAGGTTGTGCCTCATGCCCAAGCACGATGCCAGCAGCAGCCTGCAAGGTCCCAGCTCTGTGACCTGGAGCAACGCACTGTTCCTCCTGGGATAGCAGGACTGGCAGCACATCTCCTCCAGGAAACAACACTTGAATGAGTTGAGTGACAAACTGAGCCAGGGTGGGCCCACCGTGCTCACTGCCGGCCATGCTCAGGTTTTGATGGGGGAAAAAGACATGCAATACATGCCTGTCACCAACAGCACTAACCCAATCTGCACCAGGAAAGACCTCCAGCTCTCAAGCCAGCAGTCCCTACCTGCACACACCCTGCAGCCTCCTCCCTTCACCAGAGCAGGCACAGCACTGTGCAGCTCTGTTCCAAACAAGCAGAATGGAGACAGGGCAACCTGACACAGCTGCTGCGGGAGGCGAAGGCTTGCTGGCCCCTGCAGCAATCCTTCCTCTAGCAAGGCAACCCCTGTGTGCTGTGCATCCCTCTGCGTGCAGGGGTCACAGACAGCCCCCCGGGTCTCAGAGCTCAGAAGCAAAGAGTAACCTTGAGGCTCTGCCAGTGCTGGGAGGCAGCATTAGTCTGAGCTCTCCTCCACCTTCCAGTCTGACAGCTAAAGAAATGAGGTTGTTCCTATGGCAACTGGCATATCAAACAGGCCTCTGCAGCTTTGACTCAGCTCCCTGGCTGAGGCAGAGGCAGGGCATCGCTCTGCAGACAAATACTTCACAGGGAAACGCCGGGAGCAGGCACATCCTTCCCCCGCACCCGTGAGAAGCTCATTAACTGCACTGCACTGCTCAGCAGGGAGCTGCACACAGCAGTGGAAGCATCCTGGATCGCTCCGGTGCCTCACCTACATCGAGCGCTCCAGCGGCACCCATCACTCCTGCTGCAGGTCCCTGGGCAGGGCAAAGAGGAAGTGAGGGGAGGTGAGGAACAGTCAGGGGTCCAAGCAGGCTGGGGGGGTCTAGGCAAGCAGACTCATTTAGAGAGGAAGCGCTGCTGGGAGCTGCTGCCAGATACACCTTGCTGGTGCCTCCAGACAGAAGCTGCGACATGCAACGCAGAGGTTGAACAGAGAACATACCTTGCTTTCCAAAAAGCACTACAGAACTGACAGGGTTCCCAGCAAATCCCAAAGGCAGCATGGCCCCCTGGCAGCCAGCAGGGCTGTCTCACGCTTGCACTGACACGTTCTGCTCAGGAGTGCTGCACGGGTGCTAACACACAATAACAGCTCCGGTGCCACCCGTGACGGCGCTCCCACCTCTCAGGCTGGCTCCTTACGCTCACTGACAGATCTGAGTTCTCTCTGGTTGTGGTGACTCTGCTCAGCAAAGTGACTTTGCCTTCCATGCCACAAAGTGGGTAAGAGATGGGGACACAGATTCAACACTCGCTCTCCACTACCAACCCCCAGCCCACCCTACCACAAGCCCAGCAGCTGTGAGAGATCTGCAGGTGTGGAGGACGTTTCCTACTTACCACATCCTCAACTGAGCTCTGATCATCTCGGAGGCCATCTTCAGCTAGCAGAGAGAGCACGAGCCCCTTGATGCTGTGGACATACAAGCTCATCTGAATGAACTTGCAGTGCTTGTCTGACTCTGTGCTCTGGGCTGCCAGCCTGCCTGCCTGAGGCCAGTCCTGCTCCCCACTCTGGGTACAGCCTGTGCTCTCTGCTGGGGCACTGGGCAGCCCCTCCTGAACGTCTGCAGCCATCAGCTGATTCTTGCTTCTGAGCTCTGACTGTGCAACAGGGGTTGGGCAATCCAAACTCCAACTACCACCAGCTGCATCGCTTTCTGCAGAGACACTGTTTTGGCTCAGAGTCCCTTCTTCATCTTGTTCACTCGACTTCCTTCTGCTCAGCTCTTGGGCAGCAGAGCAGGTAGTTGGACTGGCACCGTCTGCAAGACAGCTCTGAAAACTGTGTTGTTCAACATGAGAGTCCACAAGAGATTCCCGCGTGCTCTGACTCTCCTGTACCTTGGCATATGGGTTTGGAAAGGAAAAGCCTTCCAGATATGAATCTGTCGTTTGAGCATACTGAGCAGTATGGAGCTCGGAAGGGCTCAGCAGCTCTTTTACATGTCCATCTGATGAGAAGGATACTTTTCTACTGAGCTCTGACCTTTTCTTGCCTGGGCTGCTCAGTTCTGCTGTTGGAGAACTCTTTTTCCTGGCTTCTGTTTTGGGGCTGCCCTTCAAAGGAACCGTGTTTGCAAAGCTGCCTGATTGCACAGCATCTTCTGGTGTGGCTGTGCTTGAAGCTTGCTCAGTGAGCTCAGAGACATCATTCAGGTCTTGGTTTATGTGAATTCCTGTCGATTCTGAAACTGCTGGGGAGCTGAGAGCGTTCTTCTCTCCTCTAGGGCTTGCTGGGGCCCTGGTTGATCTAGCAGGAGATGACAAATTGATTAAACTACTGCACTACTCTGTTTGGACTTATTACATACCTAATAATTTTTATCACTTCCAGCTACAAAAGAACATCTACCTTTGTAAAGGACAAGGTATGTTCTAACACAGGTGAAAAGCATGGGTCTCTTACATTGCCAACTCCCAGGAATGTTACTCCCTTATTCACAAGGCACAAACTCTTAAAGAACAGCACCATGAATCGAGAAACAACAGAACAGTTGGCCTTGGAAAACAGCTTTGCTTTAGGCCACTTCACAGCAGAGATATGGATACCTGGAATTCTGTCCAGCCTCAAAGACCTCAGGCAGCTTCAAAACACAGATGCTAGAGCCTGAATTAATGTTTGAGAAAACAACAGCAACGGCTGTGAGGACACAGTGCCACTTTCTGCATCACGCTGCTTTCCTACCTATTCATCCACTCTGCTTGGAGCACTGAGACTTCATCTTCTGTTAGGAACACCGGGATGATTCGGACACCCTGCGGCAACAGAGAATCTGCAAGGGCAATGCAGGTCTGAGAATTCAATAGGCATGCCCCAGCATACAGAACAGAAGCTGAACTCCACCCTGTATCCTGGGGCATCACAAGATGACTGGGTCTGACTAGGCAGCAATTTCCCATTCTCTTCATCTACTTAGTATCTAAAATGACACATTTTTCCCTCTTTTTTTCCCCCCTCTAACTGTCCTGGCAGAATATCTATTAACCGACGCTCAAAACAACAACTGAAGGCTTGGACTGAAAGCATCAGCCATCTGTTTTCAGGGTTCCATCAGTGGCCAAGTAGACACATGGGTAACTGGAATAAAAGCAGGCATGTTGGGCATCTGCAGAACTCGCAATTAAACTCAAAAAGAGCAAACCTCCTTTGTTTAGCTGAAGGATCTAGTTCTGATTACACAACGCCCACTGGCACATGCTGACTAGCAGCAGCAGTACCCCCAGGGATATGCTCATGCATTCAGCAAGAGCTTTGACACAAATCCCAGCAAACTGCCTCATACTCTCACTGCAGAGAACACAGCCCATACACTGCTGCTGGGCGCTTGACTATCAGCACTCTGCAGCTGGATGCTCACCAGGCTCCTGCTGCTGCTCACCTCCAGGCTCGCTCTGAAAGAAAAGCCAAGAATCAGCTCAGTGCCCCCAGGACATCCCTTTCAGTATCCTCACAGAACAAAGGGGGTCCTGTTTGCAACTACAACAGACCCTAGACCACCCCCTTCAGCACATGCAGTCATCAGTTTATCAGGTTTGACAATGATTTGCTCCTTATGTAGTTCTCAAAGTCAAAGGGACTTCCCAAGAAACAAAATACACCTGGGAAAAACACCATAATCTCCTATTACTGCCTACTGAGTGCATAAAAACTTGGTTCTCTCAGCCTGAGGGAAAAGAGAGGTCTTCCTCATGCTCAGTCTTGATATTTTTGGAGATCTTGAACCCTATAAATAATTACCTCTGATAAGGGCAATGAGAAGTGACCTATTTGTCACCTTCATTTTGGATACTGAACACTAAATTCCCAAATTTGGGAAGAACACTATTCTAATATCACATAGATGAGAATTCATGAACTCAGACTGAAACAAAAGCAAATTTCTAGTGCCACGAAAAAACCTTACTCAATCTTAATTAATAAAAGCTTTAATCGTCAGCACTGATATTTGTTCTCCTCAATAACTGCACACAAAATCTATGTGACGAGCTCCTAGTTTATCTACACAGAGAATGCTCAGCAACATACCTGGCCTGAAGACTCACTGCCTTGGAGGAGAACTTTAGCAGTGAGAGGAGGTGGCAACTGGGTGCTCACAATCCTAGAAGAGCAAAACAAAGTCATACATGAGCAGAGCACCACCTGCACCTTGCTGAGATCCACATTCTGCAGATCCTCTAAAAGGCCCTATAAGAGGGGAAGTTTCACTCAAGCACAAAGCCCTGTGCAGCACTGCAGTAAGGCTCAGAGAACACTGCCAATGTTTGGTTAAAAAAAGAAAAATCTCATGCAGACAGAACAGCAATGCAGCACGATGCACTCTGGGAACACAGACCTGAGAAAGCAAGGATCTAATACACAGATTTAACATGCAGGTTACCTCTCTGGGTCATGCCTGGTTACTTACAAGCCTTTGTAGATAATACAGCCTGCCAAGACGTGAGGAGACCGCTGGCAAGTCTGCAAGATGAGAGCTGCTTTCAGTAACAGCAGTGGGTCCACCTAGACACAGAGAACCAGAAGTTATGCCAGAGAGCCATTGAAAATACTCCAAATAGCAAATAAAAACAGAAACATTGGCACTAAGGCATTGATAGAGCTGCACTGCACTGCAGAGAACAGACATTACCTTGGTTTTGTCCAGATTCCAGAGGGAACTGAAAATCTTGTGGAGGTCATTGGTGCTTTTTTGGATATATTCAATGTATCTGTCCCACAGCCTGTTTAGCTCCTCCTGAGAAAACTCCTATGGGCAACAAAAATCCAAATGGCTATCAGTTCACAGTCCTCAATGCACTCACAATGGCTACATGCAATCAGTCTGGGACAGCATCTACAAATGGCAAAGCTTATGAGCATCAGGAGGAAGACAATACAGGGAGAAAACTACTATATGAACATCTAGTAAACATCTTGCACATATTTACACAGCCTTGGTGGAATAGGAGGATGGGCCTGTACGTATCCAAGGATTACAATGTGAAAAGTGTAAGGATCAGACTAAGCTCACAAGTAGGAAGACAGTGTAAGGGAACACAACAGCATGTCTGTACTAGGACAGAGCTTGGCCAACACAGAAAGGGTCAGAGATCTCCTCCTAGCCACAAACATTACAGCTGCTGATCCTTAGTTACCATGTAAGCCTGGTGCACAGGTCCATTGTAGAATGTGAAGAGGCTGATCAACTGCTCCAGAAACCGCCTACAGCTGATATCAGGGAGATCGACAGCACAGCCCAGCACCTTTAATGCAGAAAGCATTGAATGATGAGCATTCACTGGGAAAACCCACAGACAACAGATGAGAACAACTCATACTGCTCTCAAGTGAGTATCAAAGGTGCACAAGAAGTTTTGTAGCAGGCAAACAATCCCCAGGTTCACAAGTCAAATGAAAAGGAAATCCTAAAATACCCACAGAAGAGCCCTGGCACAGACAGGATGAGTGAAAGAAGCTGGCAGTCCAGTGTTTTACAACCCTCCCTTTCCATCACATGTCAGATGACCTAGCTCACTGCTAAGTAAGCTGAATAGCACTGCCAATTAAACAGGTTCAACTGGCCTTAGTCCAGTTTCCCAGGGATGGTTTAGGGCGCTTTTGTCATGACTTCACTGCACACAGCTCTTTGTACACTAAACATCTGTTAACACTGACAAAGCTTTGCATCAGGAACGCTGAGGGTTAGAAGGTCAAACAGTAACACTTCTACACAGGGAGACCAAGTCCTTATTGTAAGCTCCGGCACACAGGCCTCTGTTCAGTCACTGCCAGTAGCTGATTGATATACATAACTACAAAAGCCTCAACTTTTGATAGTCATTGCCAGGCACGTATTAAGAACATATGCTGGTTGTGAACACACAAATGAGGTAAGTGAAGCTTTTTAAAAACAGCTGAAGTGATCGCCCTTACACGTGCTTACACGCTGTGGTAAACAAAACCTAAGTTACCTTGCAATGAAAAGTTGTGCATTGCAAGTTCACACCCTAGCTCTCCCCAGGTCTATCTGTGAGCAGGCCCATACCCTGAAAAGAAAAAAAAACCCTCTTAGTTTGATACAGCAGTTCAGACCTTCTCCCTGTGTTAGTTCTGCAGTGCCTCCAGACCCCAGAACTCACCCACAGGTAGTCTCCATCCACTATAACTGCAAACTTGAGCTTCCTCAGGCGAATAAGGCTTGGAGGAACTCCTGAAATCTCAGTCATGCAGTGTACCACTCCAGCAATCTGTCCACACAGCAGCTCCTGCTGGTCAGGGAGAGTCTGACAAGAAAGGAAGGCAACAACGATTCACTGTCTTCCTTTTTAAAAGGCACTTGAAAAAAAATCACAACTATGTCCATGAATTCAGTATCAGATGCAGTAGCAGAGGCAAATCTCAGCACTGCTGGCACCTGCAGCCAAGGGAGCAGAGTGTGAGCGCTCAGGGGCGCTGTGGGCAGCTCTGAGCTCCAGGCTGCACTGCCCTGCTCACCCATCTCCGGCCCTGGGAGGTTTCTGAGAGCTTTTACAAACACTGAATGAGAACTAAGCCAAAGTACCACCTGGAAACCCTGAATCAGAATTATCAGCATGTTTTCACAGAGGCACCCACGTACAGGCACCAAAACAAACACAGCCCTTACCTGAGAAGGATAAAAATAACAAATCCCAGCGCTCGTAGGATCCCCCTCCTCCTTAACCTTGGAGCCGTCGTAAAGGAAGAAGTAATTCCACCTAGAAAAGCAAAGAATTGGCAGAGATGATTGAAACGCTTGGAAAGCACCACGTTTCTCCCTCTGTTGCCTCAGGTACAGCAGCAAGGGCTGTTACACGAGGCGTTCTCCTCACAGAAACACCGAGACGCAGCAGCAGCACAGAAAGGTGCCACGTTATTAAAAAGAACCCCGTAGGGCTGGGCTGCCCCCAGCTGAGGAGGGCTCGGCCCGCCCGGGTGCTGCCCTGCTTGGGGGCAGCGGGCAGCTCCCCCTCAGTTCCCGCACTCCCCCGGGACCGCCCGCACAGCGCTCACCACGGGGCCGGGCCGTGCTGGGGCCGGGCCATGAGTGCTGCGGCCTGGAGTGCTGCTGCTGCTGCTGCTGCTGCTGCTGGCGGACCCGAGAGGAGCCGCTCCGGCGCAGCACCGCGAATCACATGACCGCACCACGTGACCTCAGCCCTACGGCGGCCCGAGAGGGGCAGAGTGATCACGTGAGCGCGGTCCTACGGCGGCCGAGAGGGGCCGCATGGCGGCGGCAGGCGGGTGGCGCGCGGCGGGCGGGCGGCGGCGGAGGAGGAGAGCGGAGGAGGAGGAGGGCGGTGTCGCGGTGCTGAGGCGGCTGCGGGACGCGCGGTGAGTGCGGGGCGCGCGGCTCTTCCCCCGATCGGGCCCCGCTGACGGCCGCGTTTCCCCCCTGCAGGGACGAGCTGCTGAGCTCCGGCTTCTGGGCGGCGAGCGCCGGTGCGTGCGGGGCGGCGGCGGGAGGAGGAGGGCGGCGGGAGGAGGAGGGCGGCGGGAGGAGGAGGGCGGCGGGAGGAGGAGGGCGGCGGGAGGAGGAGGGCGGCGGGAGGAGGAGGGCGGCGGGAGGAGGCTGACGGCTGTCCCCGTGCCCGCAGGAGCCGTGCGGGAGCCGCTGGGGCTCGGGGCGGGCTTGGCGCTGCGTGTGCTACGGGCTGGGGCGGTTCGCTGCCTGCCCCACCGCCCGGCTGCAGCTGGCCTTCCTGCTGCTCCTGCTCGAGATGCTGGCGGTAAGCGGCCATCATGTCTGTACCGCCCACATCACATCCCATCCCACCTACCCTTGTCCATGTGTGTCCTTGTCCCACACATGTCTATGCCCCACAGGTGCCACCCAGCCACTGCTTCCTCTTCGACCCGGCCTTCTCAGAGCTGGAGCTGGCAGCACTGGAAGCACTGGGGCTGCGTCTGCTCCCAGAGAATGAGGTGAGAGGACCCTATCCCATCCTCCAGCCCCATGTGACCAAGCTGTGTCCACACCGTGACCACACTGTCCCCACCAGGAGGGCAAGCACCATATAAATGGGTCTCCTACGCTGTTCTACATGGTGCACTGCGGCAAGGCGCTGTACAACAACCTGCTGTGGAGGAACTGGTCTGTCGGTGCTCTGTCCAACATGGTAATCATCGGCAACAGCTTTAAGGGAATCGAGGAGAGGTAGGTACAGCCCTACAACCTGCATCCAACATTGCTTTCCACTCCTTGCTTTCTTAAGCACTTTTTTCTAATGCTTCCTCGAGGGACTTCCATGTGGTCTTCAAACTTTTGCCCATTGTCAGCTTGCTGTCACAGTTGCAGTCGTCAGCAGTCTCTTCTTACCTTTCCCATTTAGAAGAGTTGTCTTCCACTCATGGGAATGTCACAATCCTAATGTTAGTTTATCTCTTTTTTTATAGGTTGCTGTCAAGAATATTGGAGAGAGATTACTCTTACATTGCAAAGGTAGGAAGCAGTAGAGCTTTTTAAACACAGCAATACTGTTTTGAACTGACCCAGCACCTTTTAACGAGAAGGAACATTAATTGCAACTTTAAAGATGAAGATGGTTGTTCTTAAAGCCTGGGACCATTTTATTATCTGCAGAACACACTGCAAAGAGGGGTACGGTTTACACAACACTCCCATCTTCACATAAGCTTGCACAAAAGTTCTTTTGCTTTGCACGTGTTTTTCCAAATGCTCTTAGATTTTAAAAGGGGTGGAGGAAGTTGCCCTCCCTGCTCACCCTCGGTACTCGGATACCTTCAATGACACCTCCGTCCACTGGTTCCCTGCGCACAAACTGGAGGGACTCTCTGCTGAAGTTTGGGAGTTCGTGGAGGAGCCGACTTACGAGGAGTGTGATGACTTGGAGATCATCAGGAAGGGGGAGGAAGGGAGGCAGCACGGCCCTGCCCCAGCGCAGCCCTAACTGCTGCCTCTTCCCTCTGTCCTCCCGTGCAGCCGAGGTGACGCTCAAGCACTGACAGCACTGCTGCCAAAAGTGGCAGCACCTGAACGCTGAGCTTGATGGGACATTTCTGTATCATAGTGATTTTTTAATAAAAGTGAAAGCTCCACTTTGACTTACGCTCACTGAACTACAGCACATTCAACTAAAAACTGCCTTTTAAACCATCCCTACTGCATAACATTTGCTCTTTTGATTGCTTCCCTTTCATGAGCAATTCAAAGCCCGTGCCTGTGCTGTGCACATTTTGAAGTATCCAGAAGGGCAAGTGATCTGTGGGAGGTGTAGCTGAAAGCTTTAGAAGCTAGTTCCTAACACACACTTACAAAAGCTTTTTCACAGGCAGGGGACTTCAGCTGTTCAGTGCTACTAAAAAAGCTCTTCAGCCATTCCTCTATGAAGAATCAGGCCATTTCCCTCTAGGAAAAAAAAGCCTCAGTCGCCATTCTTCCCTACCATGCCTTGAGCTATTGAGTTCCCATGGCACATTTTTATGTGCTGGAAAGAATTTCCCTTCCATCTCCGCTTGGATAGGGCTGAGAGGTGGGCCAAGTGTGCAGGACACGATCGAGACAGTAATTACCACTGCCAGGGCACTGCAGCTGTCAAGGAGAGCTGCAAAATCTGTCGGTGGAGCCTTTGAGGCTGATCTGCTGTTGGCCCTGCTGTTGAGCAGAGAACAAGTGCCAGCAGTCCCTTCTAGCCCTCACTTGTCTAGCGCTTTGAAACAATTATTGCTGAATCTGTATCACAAGTGGCAATTACACAAGCATCAGAACTGCTTGTTCCTCCCTTTGCACCAGCTTCCACGTATCATTTCACCTCTTGACGCTGTTGAATCAGCCAAGAAAACAATCCTGGCATACAGCTGAAATTCCACTATTTGAAAATCTGTAACGTCTTTATTCTAGGACAATATTAGTAAGATCACCTTCACAGTTCCAAGCAGGAGCCTCACTTGGCCATATCAATGAGACTCTGAAGAGAAGTTGGCACCCAGGTCTTTTCTCCTTGTACAAATACAACCCCTCTGTCAATGTAAATCACAATCCGTCCAAACGTATATAGCTGTTTCCCTTCGTGTCGCTTTCCGATCACAGGCATGAAAACAATGTTGTGTTCCTCTGCTTTTGTCTGAATTAGGTCCTTAAAATTCATTGGCACAGAGCTGGCAGCCATGCCTATGCCTCGCTGAGCCATGTTCTCAGCCTCTCGCCGCTCCTGCATGGCTTCATACTGGAAGTCTTTCCTCCTCTCCGTGTGCGTAAGGTATGCGATGTTCTCCCGGGCACCTGGCTGCATGTAGCCACCTGTTGGGGAGAAAAAAATGTGTGAAAACCACATGCAAGCTCTATGGGGAAGCTCCAGCCCAAGATGCATAAAGTATTAAATGCAGTGAGGATGAGCCGTAGTGTTCTGAATCATCCTTCACACATTCTTATTGCTCGCATTTACAGTGTTGTTATTAATACAGAGATTACCTAGATGAATCAGAGAGCTGTAGCCAAAGTTACAGGACCTGACGTAGTCCCAAACTGAATCTGAGCACGCACAGGAAAGGATGCTGCACTGTTACTGACACCACAATAAGCCACCTACCAACACTGGAAGAGACGGCCCGGTTCATGATATCAAGAGCTTCATTGAATTTGTCTTTGATTGATGGATGTGCCAACACTTGGTCTGAGAACATGGACTTCCAGCCCAAGTACCACTTTGTGATCTCTTCGTAATTGGGGCTATTACTAAGCCAAGAGCACAGCACCTGCACAACAACAGGAACAAATTCAACAGGATAGGTACATTTATGGAAGTCCTTATTATTAGCTTGTTCATGACTCAGCTTTCAGTAGAAGAAAGGACTGTAACAGTCTTAGAAAGAAGTCTGGTCTGATGCGTATGCAACTATGATGAAAATCACTCAATTTAGCAGTTCAACTGTTCCAGCAGTGGAACAACAATTAGGTCAGAGTCACTGAAACACTTCACTTTGAATCACATCTGTCAGAAATTACTCAGCCTTGTTCCTCACCTGCAGCCATTTTGGGAAGAAGTGTTTCTCCAGCAGCCCAACAAGACTGGAGACAGAAATCATTCCCTCCCAGTCGATCACCCAGTAGAAGGCATCCATGTGCTGCTGATGAGGGTTTATTATGAGTTCGTTCAAACACATCCCTGGAAAGAGGGGAAGAACAGTTACAGGAGTGCCTGCCTTACCAGTGCCCCGACCTGTCTCACAATGATGTACATGTGAGGAGCAACTGCATGGCACTGTATTACCTCCAGAATCTTTAAAACGTTTGGCTGATCCCTGCCACCAAAACAGTGCAATTCCATTTCCCCCAGTCACAATTTACAGCCAAAACTGAGAAACTTAAAGCATTCAGCTTTTTTCTCATAGTGAAAGCATTAGCATAGGCCAAAGAATTAAAATGCCTCTCCCTGGTCTCACCGAGTTTAGGCACAATGTTCTTGACCATGAAAGCCTCCCAAGAGCCGGGTGTGAACACATCCTTCCAGGGCTGAAGGATAAGTTTGGCTGAGGAGTCACTGGGATGCCATTTCTGCAGCGCGTTCGCCAGCTTGTTTCTGATGGGAGAATAAAGTGGTTCCAATCGTGCCTGCATCAGGGGAAGCCAGGGATGGATCCAGGAATGGATCGGGACTGTGTCTGTCAAAGGATTCCAGTTTTCAACCTTAAGGCAAAACACAGAAGAGGTTTAATTTTCTACTGGCACAAAGTCTTCACAGATGCAAATAACCCCCCAACTCCAAAACAAAAAAACAAAGGCAACAAGCTGGTGCTGTGGAAGCTGCAGTTGACTACAATTCAAATAGCAGTTCAAAATAAGGTTTCATTCTAGTACAGCTCTCATAACTGACCTCTTTCTGTAGCTTGGGGAAGATGAGCTGATCCAGAATGTTATCCAGTATCCACACAGGAATGATGTGTGCCCAGCTATCCAGGAAATCCACCATTGATCCACAGTTCCTTGGCTGCCATTGTGCCACGATGGTTCTGACGTACGGCATCCAGATCTCCCACATCAGTCTGGAAAAAATAAAGAAATCAAAGCTAAGCTTAAAGCTCGAGCCTCAGGCCTAGCAAAGCTGAATGCATAACTGTTACTTAAAAGCCTTTTATATAGCTGACAGCTGGATTTTAACAGACATCTCAAGAGAATTATCTGGGAAAGTATGCTTCTATCTGTTCTTCAGCATCATAGAGGAAGCAGCATTTAAAGATACTAAACAAAGCACAATTAATTTGTTATTTACCTGTGAAAAGCATCTGTTGATAGGTCCTGCCCACCGTGTGATAACAGCTGGTCGTTTTCCAAAAGGCTCTTCCACTTGGCTATAATCTCTGTGCCGTATGTGCAGTCCTGGAAACGATGAGGTTAAATGATATGTGGTCTTAGTGGCTGACCATTCATCTCGGCTGATACCTGCAAAGAGCAGGCTGACTGCATGCTCAGCTACAGGCAGCTTTCTCACACGTTTATCTCACTCTGCCATGAACACAGGGCTTTATCTGGAGCCTTCTTTTCTGCTCTCAAGTGTGAGGAACGGTGGCTTTTTTCATTTCCTCTCCCAGCTAATCAGGAATTTTGGGCAAGGAGGGGGGAAGGCAAGACAATAAAACTACTGAAACCATCAAAAGGGATCTGCAGATAAATCACACTAATACTCACCTTGAGGGGATCCCAGTTCTTGAAGTAATCTTTCATCAGAGGATAGACTATTGCTACTGCCAAGTCTACCCTATCAGACATCCTGTACTCTTCGTAGTACTTGTCTTGAAGGGTCTCAAAAATCTTTGCACACTCATCCAAGGTCAAAGGATTTTCACAGCTGGGCTGCATCCGTCTCTCACACTCTTCCACCATGTCCAGGACTTTGCTGAGATTGCTAATTGCTGTCTCCTCATGCGAGAGGATTTCAGACATCTTCTGTATCTCGTGGGTCAGGTTGACTACCATGTCTCTCTCGTACTGCAGCTGGCGGTCGCTCTGGATGATCTCCTGCTCCGTGATGTCAATGAGAAGCTGTAAGTTGTGCTCCAGCTCAGGCAGGGCAAATCCCTGGGGCTTGGAGTCTTTGCCCAGCAGCTGCTGAGGATTGTCATCAGGGATATTGTGCTTGTGGCTAATTTGACTGTAGCTGTAATAAACCTTTTGCTCCCGGCCCGTCATATCTATAACCTTCCAACAAACAAGGAAAAAACTTGTCTTAAAAAATGCAACTCACGTTTAAAAAGAGGAAATACCTTAATTCCACATTGAAAATTGGACGTTTCCAACTGGTAATAAAATCTGGTTTTGAATGGGGCAGCCTGAGAGTACCTCTGAAAAGGCCTGCTCCTGATGTGAAGATTTACAGTAAATGAAGAACAATCTGGGGTCAGAGCTCAAAGACTCCACCTCTGATCCCAGTTTTACCATTTTGCTGAGTTAATCTAAGAACAGCAATTACAGCTGCAAAGAAGCCTCAGGTAATTTTATACTTCTTTACAGACTTGTCAGTTTAAATGAATAACTTCATTAAGTGCATTAAAGACAAGTCCCTTACGGTCTGAGAGCTCTTCTACCTAAAAGGTACTGTGTGTTTAGTTGCAGTCCCAATAAGGACAAACGTCCTTACAGAATTGGGTGAGCTCTGACAAATGTCAAACAATTAACTTACAAAAGCAAACAAACAAGAAAGCTAATCTGTATTTTCTCAAAATCAAGATGTTCCTCAAGGACAAGTCCAGTGTTGCAGGCTATGCTGTGGTCTATTACAAGATTCAGTAATGAATGTGTAGCCTTGATTTGCATGAGGCTATAGACAACAATTGTTACAACTAGCTTCTGTTAAGGCTACCAACTGCCTAAAAGCACTCAGCACTAATGCAAACAAATTGAATTGCTTCCCAGAGATGCCATCACTTGGTTTATCAGCCTTACCTTGACTTGAGAGAGCTCCTTCTGAGGGGTTGAAAGCTGTTTGTTAATCCTACCCTTGGCTTTCAGTTCTTCTACTGTCTTATAGCTGTATTTGGGCTTTTTCTTGCCTCCATTAGGATCCTTCCGCCACTGACTGAGTTCCTTCTGAAATTCCTAAATAAGAACAAGGAGAAATTGCAACTGCTGTTCTCAGTCACGCCTCAAATTTGTCTGTTTTCTATGGAAAAACAACCATCAGATCAATGAAGAATGCTGTGTAGGAGAACAAAAGGGAAAGTGACAAAGCAGAGCAAAAACTGGCTCAAATGCTGTGGTCCAGTCAAAAAGCCTTTTCTCAACACTACCACTACCAGCATGTTTCTGATCTTTCTTTTTTTAAATAAAAGACAGATTACTCCTCTGGGGGGAACTGAGGATGGGATTCTAGCAATGCTACTGGAATAAAGTGAGACAGAATCAACACAAAGGATGTTACAGTGACATGAAAATATGTTTAAATAAATCCATGTTTTATGTTTTTAGTTTCTTATCTCAAATGAGATCCATTTCCTCTAACACAAAAGCTGATACTAGAACTGAATTTTGTTTGCACAACACAACAGGGTAAACGGGTGTACCAGGAATCATAGAAATACCTCTTCAGCTTCTTCTTCCGAGTCAACAACAGGGAAGTCTTGCAAAGACTGGCTGGTTCTTTCAGAGCCATATGCTCCCACAGCTCCTTTGCCTTTTCTTTGCTTGGCCTCAATTGGATTAATAATACCTAACAAGAGATCAGTTAGATCAGAAGGAAGAAATTCAAATGAGAGAGAGCACTTGGCAAGAGAAGCAAGAGTTTATCTATAAGCCACTTCAAGATGCTAGCTCTTAAACAATGCAGTCTCTTCAAATTATTAGTTATTAATAAACAACCAAATACAGGATCACAGTACCTTGAGCATTCTTTCCAAGACCTCTTCCCGGGACATAACCCATCTTCTGGAGAAGTTTCTGCCCAATTCCCTTAGTGTGTCTCTCCCAGCTGCCAAAATCCATGAAAGATTTTGTGCCCCCTACGAAGCCTTTCTGACTGGGCTTGAAATTTCCACCCTATTAAAACAAAAACACAAAGGATTTTTAAGGTGATGTAATAACAAAGCTCTGTGGAACTTCACTCTGACACAAGGTACTTCCTCACAGCAATTCAGCTGTCAACACACTGCACTGTTTCTCCAGCTCCCTATGTCAGAAAGCCACTTTTGTGCCCATGGGAGTTCCCTGCCATTTAAGAACTTTCCAAATGAGATACCAGTTTTTAGGCTCTATCAAGAACTTTACTGAAGCTGCTTCCCAATTGTTTTTGTGCTTGACAACTGGAAACAAGCCCACAATGGAGAGACGTTCCCAAGGATACACAACAATACATCAGGATATCCATGAAAAGGAAGGGAAAACACATCCCTCAACTTCATGTCGTGCCCCACATGCTACATCAGTGTTAACTGTTTCTCCCTTTCTTTAGTGCTCTATTATTCCCAGAACTTAGACTGTCCTCTGAGCTCCACAAACACATTACAATGAAAATGTCCTGGATCACTCACTGTTTTCAGCTTCTTTGGCACAAATTCTTTAGGGATTTCCTCCTGCTTAACAGGCTTCTCATCTTCATCAGAGTCCTCATCTGACACATCCTCAGCCGCTGACTTTTTCAGCCCTGCACTGATGAAGTTCACGGGGGCTGAGTAATCCCTAGAGCTGAACCAAAACAGGACCTGTAAGTCTTATAAACCACCGGGCGACATGGAAGTTAAAACACTGCTGCCCTTTCAGCAAGAAATATCGGTTCCTCCTCCTGGGAGCCGGGGATCGCCTGTACCCCCCCCCATCAAGTGCTGCACCCACTCCGCTGCTGCCCTGACAGCCCGCGGCCCGGCACTGGGGCAGCTGCAGCCACACGGAGCGGGGCTTTCGGGCTGCGGGACGAGCCCCTATCCCCGGGTAGGACCGGCCCTTCCCCACCGCCCGCACCGCTTGCCGCCAAAGCTGGGCCGCTCCTCGTCCGAGTCGCGCTCGGCCCACACGCCGTAAGTGGCCTCTTCCTTGGTCTGCCGGTGCCGATGCCGGTGCGGGTTGAACTCGTTCTGAAGGTCCCAGTCCGACACCTCGAAGTTCTCCATCTCCACGCCATCGTCCCCGTCCGTGCCGTACAGGTGCGACATCGACATGGCACCTCCGAGCGCCGCGCCGACCCCGCTCTAACCTACCGATCCTACCGCTCCGCAGCGGTCCGGAAGCGAACCTTGCAACTTCCGGTGACGTTTGAATACGCCCTTGAGCCACTCCCCTAACCATAGAGACGCTGGCTAGAAGGAACGGCTCCCTAGCGCCCCCTGCCGGGAAGCGGCTCCTCGGGCGGCGGAACACTCCGCGACGTGGCACCCCAAGGGGCAGCAGGGGGAGGATCTGCGGCGTTAAACCACTGCTCTAGTCGTGGGAAACGAATGAGTGCAGCCAGAAGTGAAACGAATGACCTCATATATTAATTCTTAAATAGAATCTGTCAATGACAAGTGAATGAAGAGGAAGAGACAGTCCCGGATTGTCACCTGTACAACAAATGCTCTACACGGTTATGACACCTATTCTGATCTGCACGTTAAGGAACAGCATTACGAGACACTGAAATACGGCTCTAAAATGTTCTCCGGGAATTGAACAGAAAATCTCTTTCCAATGCACTTTGAAGGTTTAGTTGATCTTCATTTCCACAGATCTTTCACCACGGAGCATCCAGCGAAGGGAGACGAGTGGTATCGAAGTGTACGTTTGGCCTTTGCAAATAAATGCAAATACATTCCTCGCATGGCAGTCATTTTGGCAATATTAGCAAGCAATATGCTTGGATAACAGATCTCCACCGGTGCGACCGCAAACTCTTCTTTGCGGGGCCACCCAGGGCCGTTTGCAGCAGCCTGCAAGGGAAGAAAGTCTGGGCAGTCAGGCAGTCCCAACAGCCATGTGCCAGCAACTTTAAAGCCACTGCCATACAGCAATTGTTGGATACTGAGCTCCAACTCCTGCATGATGGGCAACAGCACCTGTTCATACTCAAAGCCTTTGACACGCTGACAGCTGCTGCTGCAGAAGTCAAGATCAGTTCTGTTTTCCCAAGCTTGCAGCAAACATGACCACCCCCTTCTGAAATGCACACAGGGAACATCCCTGCAGCTGCTGGGGCTCAGCACACTTACACGTGTCCCCCCCCACCCTCTCCACACCCAGTAATAACATCCCCAAGTGGCTGACTGTGATTTTGCTGAAGTAATCCTGTTTCCAGAGCTCAGAAAAAAAAAGAGATTTGACAAATCGTCTCACGTAACAGTATTGCTCTGAAAACCTAAAGCAACTGTGAAGGAGATCATTCACATAATAAGTGTGCCTGGAGCAGCCAGGGCAATCCACAAGCACAAGAAATTATACAAGCAAAATGCTAATCCTGTAGCAGTGCCAGGCAGATTTGTGTGGGTCCCGAATTAAAGTACAAGGTCTTACCTGGAAATCATTAATTAGTGAGAAGATGACGTGTTCTGAGTCACCTAGAATAACCAACATATAGAAGGATCAGTTTTAAGTCACTACCTGCAATTCAAAGCATTCCCAGAAACAAGGAAAAGGGAAATGGTCAGGACAGAAAGTGGTACAACAGCAGAAAACAGGCAGCCAAGAGACCTAGGCTCGAGTCTCTCACTTCCCTACTTCATGTGCAGTGTCAGCCACTCGGGAACTGCAAATGACACCCCTTGCAGGGAATACATGTGTGTGCTTGCTGCACCTGCAGCCTCGTTTCCTCATTCTGGGATTTGACTGTGCGTGTTTTCACATGCTGGCAATGCAGACCAATCTTTTAGGAGTCCTCATGTTGAACAGGTAAAACCAGACACCTTTGATCAAAACATTGGTGATAACCAACGCTAATCTACTGCGTCTCTTATTCAGGCAGTGGGCCTATCTGAAGAGTCAATAAAATAACGTTTAAGTCTGTAGATATGATAGCTGTTTGACTGCTCTGTGTTGTAAAAGATGGAAATCCCTTGCTTTCAAAAACTGCTTTTTAGGAAAGGAGACACTAAGCATATTTTTGACACCTGAGGACAATCACAAGTACTAGAAACAGAAGATCTATCTGTAACCTGAAATCAGGTAAGCCACCCTCCCCTAAACAGCCTGCAAGCGTTGATAAGAGGGAGCAGGGGGCCAGGCACCAGGGAGATGTGGTGGATGTCCCATCCCTGGGAACACCCAAGGTCAGGGGACAGGGCCCTGAGCACTGATGGAGCTGTGTTGTCCAAGTTCATTGCAGGGGAGTGGGAGCAGATGGCCTTTAAAGGTCCCTTCCCACTCAAATGATTCTGTGATTCTGTGAATAACCACACAGGGCAAAGCACTCAGACATGACATCAAACTCTTACCTGCAGATGGCCTTTCAAGTTGGCTGGCGTTTTATAATCCCCCTTTAAAACCTACGGAGAAAAGAAAAATAGTGATCCCTTCTTGGGCAGTGACTGTACGAACATCAGCAAGTGCACACTGTTAACTGCAGCATATGTTCCAGGATATGCCAGCAGAGACCTGAGGAGCAGCTGTTCTAGCTCGTGCTGGGATACTGGGACAACAGCAGGAGGTCTCTCCCTTAGTGACTGTTCACCCAAATCATCTGTGTCCTGAAATGGCTCAGCAACCACAGAGAGCAAGGAAGAACTGCAAGAGCCCAGAGCACTCAGACCGTGACCAGCTCCAGGGGAGCTCCTCTGACCTGCCATGTTTGTGCTGCAGCTCTCCACTCTGCAGACAACAGAGAACAGCATTCTCTGCTCCCAGAAGCGTGGCAAAGGACACCGTGTCCAAGGGCACTGTCACAGGGACTGCACACAAGGAACCCGACCTCAGTTTGGGGAGAACTGGTCCATCCCAAAGCATGAAAAATTCCCTGTCTAGTAACTGCTGCCTGTGGCTCTGCAGCTTCACACACACGAGTCAATATTCTAAAAAAAATTCTTCTGGTTTTGCTCAAATGCATTACAAGCATCCAGTCACATTCCTCGTGGGACTGCGGGAGTGGCTGGTGAGCTGCACACAGACTCAGCACTGCCTAAGATTTTCCTGAGGTCAGACTGGAGTTTCTAGTGCCAACAACTTTGCAACCAGATAACATCACAACCAGTAACTCCCATGTCTGGGTTCAAGAATGGGGCTGGTCAGGGAGGGAGGGACAGGTCAGTATCTGCCACAACAGAAGAAACGAACACCACCACAAAATCACAGGGAGCAGAATCAATCTGAGCCACACCAGACTCAAACTACTGCACATAACTCTGCGAGGAAATCAGCTCAGTGGAACTGAACACCCATCGTTCACAGTTTCCCAGAAGGAAGAGAGCTTTTGTTTCTCTGCTGCTCCTTTCTGATTCTGGCCAGAGCTCCTCCTGCTCTGGGGATGGCTGTGACACCCACCCTGTGCGTGTTGTTGACAACAAGTGGGTCTGGGTGGCCGTAGTTGGGAGGATTGGCATACGGGTCGTAGCCAAGCCTGGCAAGCATGGGTGCTATGTGGGCCATGTCCTGCAGTACATCCCCTGGAATGTGTCCGATCCATTTAGATAATGCCTCCATGTTCACCGGCTTGATAACCTGGTCCGTCGATCTTTCTATCCTGGAAAAAATATCAAGGAAAAAAGCAAAACAAGTTGCTGTCATTTAGATTTCACAGATACACCGGGCTCAGATGGAAGTGCCTTCAGCTAGGCTAGCTGCCACCTGAACATTTTGCTTTCGGTGCCTGAGACAAGCACACAGCACACACGCTGCTCCGCACCCTCCATGCACAGGCGGTGCTGCCAGGGCACGGCGGTGCTGCTGCTGTGTGAGCTCCCCGCAGCCCCGGGCTCAGGTCTCTGTGTGACTGCAGGGACACAGCACTGGGATCCATCCTGCACTAGGGTGGCTGCTACCAGCCACAACCGATTACATTTTGCTAAGTTGGACCTATGCCTCTCTTAGAAAAGAAACAGCATGGAAAGACCAGGAGAAGGTGGGAGAAGCCAAGCACCTCCTGGAGCACTAAAACAGCCAGCCAGGAGGGAGTGCCAGGGTGTGTCTCCATGGGAGAAAGCACTCCTTTTATTCTGCAACACCAGCACCAGCTTTGGCAGGAATTACTGCCCACCCCTGAAAGTGATTCACCAGCAGCAAAACTGCAGAAAGGAGATTTGAGGATGGGTGGAGAAAAGAAGCATTAAAGAGCTCACGTTTCTGAGCAAGCAGTTCTATTCAAATTAAAGACCCAAGCCACTTTTGCACTCTCAAGAGAGATGAAATAAGAAATCACTTGCTTCCTGCCTGTCAGGCTGCTCTATTGCATACATCTGACTGCTAATATTCAAGCCCTCATTTACTCAGAAACACAAAACCGACTGCAGTAAAGCAGAGCGTGCTGCCACTTCTACCTCTGAAAAGCATCCACTGACACAAGCAAGGAACTCCTGCCCCCCAGCACACACTCACTTGGAAAGAGACACTCCACCGGGCTTCCCTATGAGCTCCTCATGGTGCAGCACTGTGTCACTCCAGGAGATACCCAGGAACTTCATGATGGTGTGCATGGACTGCTCGGGGTGCAGCACCAGCTGCTCGTAGTAGACGGGCAGGCAGCGAGAGCGCCCGATCTCCAGGCACTGGGAGTACATCACCTCGATGGCTTTGTTCCACTTGGTCAGGCAGTCCCGGTAGCTGTTCAGGTCGAAGCCTGCGATTGTCACCTTCCTTGTGATCATGGAGTGGACCGAGGCACGGCCATCTCGAACCATCAGGAGGAACTTGGAGTTGGGAAACAGCCTGGACAGGTAGACAGAGGACTTCAAGGTGAACGGGTCCTTGTTGCACAGATACCTGGCGGGCTCGCCGTGCTTGGCGATCACCTCCAGGATAAAGGCCTGCATGGCAGCGTCCAACACCTGGTCCGTCACCCCGGCCTCGTCCAGACGCATCTTCTCTCGCCCCGACTTGGACCAGGCCTGCCGCATGGCCAGCACGCGGGGGATGATGCGGGTCTCCTCCCCGCAGCGCACCTCTGGGTGGGCATCCAGCATGGCCCTCATCAGCGTGGTGCCGCTGCGGGGGACTCCACCGATGAAGATGAGGGGCATCTCCTTGCTGTAACGGTACTCCACGTGGTTGGAGTCCACCATGACCAGCTCCTCATTCTCGGGTCTCATCAGCCTGTGCCTCCTCTTGCTCAGCACCTGCTGGCATTCCAGGACCTGCTGGCCTAGGTGCAGCGTCACCATCAGGGCCACCACCGAGCCCACCGCCAGCAGCACCCGCCGCATGGTGACCCGCATCCTGTCCTGCTGTGCAAGGACTGCACACCACGTCACCACGCTTCAGTTTTCAGCCAGAGAGCATTCAACCCAGCGGGCATCTGCAAGAGAGAGAGCAGCTCTGTGAGCAGGGCCGCCTGCAACCTGGCCCCAGCAGCTCCTGCAGACGCCCACACCGTGCCGGGCTGTCGTCATCCCTTCTACCTATCAGCAGATTTCAGGCTAGGTGCCTTCTGCCCAGAACGTAATTAAAGCCCGCCTCGGAGCACACCCAAAGAGATTAGTTGCTGGTTGTTTCTGTCCCCAGAAGCTCAGGTTTGTGGCCGGAGCAAAGCTCGGTGGAGTTTTTGGAGAGGAGGGGTCCTGCTCACCCAGTCACTGCACCATGCAGCTTCGCCTTCTTCCATTTACTCCTTTGGACCGAGTGTGTATTAGGTCAGGAGGAAAAAAAAACCAGCTTTCTTTTCACCCAGTAAGGAGTCTTAGGGGTTTGCTCCGTCCTGGACGAACCCCAGCCTCCCAGGGCAGCTCCTGCACTTGGCACGCCGCCCTCCTCCCCTCCTGCCAACCACCTGCCTCCCTCCCACATTGTCTTTAGTTTTATGTACGCCGCCATAGGGGAGGGAGGAAACTGAAATAAACAGGAAAACAAAAGCAGCTCAAGCACTTCTCAAGGCCTAAGTCAGAAAGAAGCAATTACCCATTAGAACGAAACAAGCTGAGAAACGAAAATAACGCGAAGGGTAACACGTCAATAATAGCAACGTGTGGTGTATTTAACACCTTTCTCCCCCAGCCTGACCTTACATGAAGCCCCCCCAGCACTGGGGCAGTGTCTGCTTGTAGGACACGGCTGCAGAATTGCTGTTGCGCAGTGCTGTGCTGCTGCCTGCACGGCTCCCAGGAGAGCTGGCACTGCTCCCGCCCCTCCTCCCCTTCCCCCCGGGTTTGTGAGTGCAGGTTTGGCAATCCTACCCCAGGGTCACAGCGGGATTTCGAGTTCTTTGTGATTACAGGGCTCTGGTGAGTGGAAGGAACGAGATGTCCGTGTGCTTTATTTTACTGACAATCAAAGAACTGCTTCAGAAAAGCTCCTTTTCGTCTCCACTCTTTTCATCCGAGAGCTCATTTAGCCAAGCGCCTTCAAGTGGGGAGCAGCCAGCAGGGCCTGCCCAGTGCCAGCCCCATGGCACACGGCCCTCCTCATTATCAGCCCATGCCAGGGCCTGTCCCACCCCAAGGTGACACGGCCACCAGCTCTCTCCCTGCAGCACACAGCCCCATGGCTAACTCCCCAGCCAGCTGCTCTGTCATCCCACCAGATCCAATGGTTTCAAATGCACGTCCACATGCTGTGTACAAGCCAAGAAGTCAAATGCTGATCCATTTGTTTAGACCAGACGTCACACAGAACAACAAACAGCGCCCTGGCATTTGTCCAGCCCCAAGTCAGGCCCATTACAAAGATGAGTGCTGTCCGCTCGGCCCTTCTATCTCCATCCGTCTCACTCATGTAAATGTATTCAAATGTCCACCCTAAAAATAATCGCTGACGGCCACAAAGACCCATTGCAGCACAGCGCAGCTGGAGCACTCAGGACGTCAGGGCAATTGGAACCACTGCAGCTGTGCAGGAAGGAGAGAGATTGGTGGGGAAGTGCCAACACGGCAGTGACAAACGAGGACACCAAAGTTCCTGCAGGCAGAGTGCCTTCCGTATTTACGTGCTGACAGGACCTCCATAATGACAGGGCTGCAAGCTGGGGAAGTGAAATATTAACAGAGCACCAGCAAAGTGTGGATGGATGAAACATCCATCAGTGGACTCCAGGTGCCATGGGGAAACCGGGTGCTCCGGTGGGAGCTCCAGGCATGCCTTACCTGCCCCTTGCAGCTCATGGTGCTGCCAGCCAAGCTCCGTGCTGAGATGCAGATGGCCGTGAGAACACCTAGCGGGGAAGAAAAATCACAGGGTTGATCTGTTTGCTCATCACAGGCGGCCCCCACCCAGCCGGTGGGGCAAAGCTCAGCCCCACAGCAATGTCAGAGCACGTGGCTGAGATCCCCCTCGTGCTGGTTCAGGGGCAAAATCCAGCTCCAGCACTGCAAGGACCCACTGTCACAGCAGTTACCATCTCCCTGCAGCCACAGCACTGAACCCTGCACTGCCAGCAGCCAGCAGCTCAGCTCTGCACTGCACTAAGCAATCCTGCATGCATGGAGCAACCCAGGCACCACGATCACTGCAGGGCTCCTGCCTGCATCCCGGTGAGGCCACAGCTGTGTCCCTGTGTGCACAGCACTGTCCCTGCATGCATGGCGCTGTCCCAGCCCCGGAGGATGTTTCTGAGAACATTTCAAGTACACACTAATTGTTATTCCAGCCACCCCAGATCCTCCTCCTCTCCTGCCCAGCCAGACGTCTCACAGCCCCTCTGCTTCAGCACTAATGGGAAACCAAAGGGAAACTCCACCCAGCACCAACGCTCCAATGGAGCAGAGCTCATCTGCAGCACATGCATCGCCCTCCATCCCCAGAACACTTCCTGCTCCTCTCCTTCAGCCACCAGATCTACCCTGGACGAGGCCGCAGGGTGCAGGGCAGCACTCACATACATCTCAGAGCTCCCTGGTGCAGTGGTTTAACAGCTGCCCTGCTCCGGAAACTCCTCCAGCTCTCACCCTCACAAACACAATGTACACACACACACACACGCACGCACACGCACACACACACGCATACAGGCTTGCAGACTTCCTTCCTGCTGCAGCGCAGGGCTGTGCTGTGCCATTGTGTGGTCACAGCAGCGGCCGGGCACAGGCAGCACCCAGTCTGCAAGACAACACTGCCTCCAGCCCATTCTTCAAAGCAGAGAAGCATTGCAAACTATTGCAAACAAGCGACAGAACCAGCAAGAAGTGTGATGTGATCCTAAATTATGCTTTACACCATTCCCAGAAACAGACGCTAGTGATCTCCTGAAATGACAGAGGTGTGGCATGGAAAGTTTTAGCTCAGATCCTTGGGCTTAATGAGGGATGAGGAAATGTGAACATCTTCATGGAGGAGCAGCAAGAACCATGCCAACGGACCTCATGTGCATCGTTCTGTAGCAGCAATGCTTATCCTGCAGCACTCGGGGCTGCAGTACCTGGCAGCACCCAGCAGCACGCAGCAGCACCCAGCAGCACGCAGCAGCACCCAGCAGCACGCAGCAGCACCCAGCAGCACGCAGCAGCACCCAGCAGCACGCAGCAGCACCCAGGGGTGCAGCCCCAGGTCAGCACTGCAGGGAGCGTTGCTGGCAGGGAGCAGGGAGCCAGATGTAGGGCAGGGCCCACATGCACGAAACTGTGCTGCTCAAGGGCACCAACAGCATTCACAGGAAAACACAAACAGTCGCTTTCAGGGCCCCACGTGACAAGAACAGCACCTCGCAGAGCGGAGCGTTTTTGCTGATTCAAACTAAAGATGTGCTGTGGGCCACAGAGCCAGTCACAGCAACAGGAACCAGAAGCCAACCCCGGTACAAACATGTGGATTTCAGACCACTTTTGGGTCACGAGTGCCTTTGAAAATCCCCAAATAGACCAAGCAGCGCTGCGGTTCGAATTTGCAGCAGCAGCAGCACCACCCCAAGTGACAGAGCCACTGAAAGGCAGCACCAACCCCAACCAGCAGCAACCTGCAGCCAGCTTGTCCAGGGAGGAGGAAAGGCCCCGATGTGCCATGTGCTGCCCTTGTGCCCCTGTCCCCACGTCCTGGTGGCAGCCCTCTGCATGCCTATGCACCAACGGAGCAGAACAAAAGACTCCCCACCAGCGTGGGTGGTCAGAGCGTGCCATGCAACAGGGAGAAAAAAACATCAAAGGCACTGCTAGGAAAAACACTCCCCGTCTTCAAAACAGTATTTCCAAATCCACATGTCAAAGCATAACTGTTAACGAGCTCCACTCCCGCATGCACAAAGATCATGGCTTGCAAAGTAAAGGTTGTTTCTGCAAGAGAAACCCCAAAACCTCAAATTTGCTTAAGAAACATAATCAAAATATTTTATTTCCCAGTGATGCAACACTAGAGATATTCCTGCCCCAAAGGCACTGCTGAGCACAGGCTCAGGGCATGGCGGTGGCACCATAAAGCAGCAGGGCACGGGAGCTCACTCATACAGACGAGCTCTTTGGCAGATGCTCCAACCTCCTGGGATGTGCATACAGCCCCTGCGCTGCAGCCTGCTGTCTGCAGTGCACAGGGATGCGAGGGTGAGAGCAGGGCACCCTAAGGGTACCCAAAGTAGAGAGCAGGGGCAGAGCAGCGTGCCTCAGGGCAGGGAGCAGGGAGCAAAAACCTACATGGAGTGCCCTGCACTGAGAACCATGCACTGCCTTGTGCACACTGCAGCACTGCGTGCACTGAGCGCCCTGCACTGGGTGCTATGCACTGAGCGCCCTGCACCACCACCTTGTGCACACTGCTCACCGAGCATCCTGCACTAAGCAGCCTGCACTGAGCATCCTGCACTGAGCGTCATATACTGAGCATCCTGTGCTGAGTGCCATATCTGAGTGTCCTGCACTGGGTGCTATGCACTGAGCATCCTGCACTGAGCGCCATGTACTGAGTGCTCTGCACCACCACCTTGTGCACGCTGCTCACTGAGTGCCATATACTGAACACCCTGCACTGAGCACCCTGTACTGAGCACCCTGTATTGAGTGCCTTGCACTGAGCACCCTGTACTGAGTGCCTTGCACTGAGCACCATGCAGAGTGCCTTGCACTGAGCACCACGCACTGAGCACCATGCACTGTGTGCGCCAGGCACCACCCTGTGCACCCTGCACTGAGCACCGTGCACTGCGCTCTATGCACTCAGCATCCCGCACCGAGTGCCCCGCATCACCCCGTGCTCACTGCTCACCGCTCATCCTGCACCGAGCTCCCTGCACCGAGCGCCATACACCGCGCGCCCCGCGCTGAACGCCACGCACCACCCCGTGCACACCGCTCACTGCGCGCACTCTGCACAGCGCGCCCCGCACCGCCCGTCCCCGCTCCCACCTGCCGCCGTCGCTGCGGTTCACGGTGCCGTCGCTCGGACCGGGCCGGGCCGCACTCCCCGGGTCCGCCGCCGCCGCCGCCGCCGGCGCGGAACGGAGCGGCGCTGAGATACGGCGACGTCACGCGCAGAGGGGCCGGGATCCCCGCGCCGCGCGCCGCCCCACCGCGCATGCGTCCCGTGGCGTGCACGCGTGTGGCTGCCTTGCGCGTGCACGGTGCGCGTGCTGCGGGCCGCCCGCGCCTCGCCGGGGCGGTGTGGGGCCGCGCCGCGCGCGTGCGAGCGACTGTGCGTGCGCGCGGGTGTGCAAGCGGCACGCGGGGAGCGGCGCGTGTATGCCGTCCGCCTGCGGTGCTGGCGCTGCGGCTCCCACGGCCGCGACTGCGGCGCTGCGCTCCTTGCGCGCCCGTCCGTGTGCTGCGTGCACAACTCCGCGCGGTGTCGCGCTCAGGCTCTGGGCAGTGTTGCGTGCATGGTTCCAAGCGGCGCCGCATGCACGGCGCCCAACAGAGGGGTGGGGGAATGCAGGGGCTGCTCTTGGGGGGGGGTCTCACTTCGAGGTTTGCAGGGAGGGAGTGGAAGATGAGCCCTAGCGGGACGGGAGCAAGGGGAAGCCGGGCGACGGAGCGCGCACTGGGACGCACGCAGCAGGCAGCTCCATCGTCTGATTTTTTTAATTTGCCTCACAACGTCGAGTACACGCGGCGGCGGCGGTGGCGCGGTCGGTAGACACGGATAGTGCAGGGGGAGCGCGGGGCGGGCGCGGGGCCGCGCTCAGTTGGAGGGCGCCTCGGGGGTGACAAAGGTGCCCTTCTGGTCCCACTGCATGTCCCGGATGCGGCGGATGGACTGGATCTGGGGCTGGAAGGCGCACCACTCGTTCCAGTGCCTGAAGTCCCCGGTCTCAAAGAGGTACTGGTAGCCGCGGTACCCGGGGTACTGATACCCAACCCAGCTGCGGGGAGAGCAGACAGAGTGCTGAGTGCCGTGCCCAAACGCCCCCCCAGTACCGCACGGTGCAGCCCCTGCTTACGTTCCGCTGGGCACCTTCACGCTGCCCACGCGGTCGCAGAAGCCGTAAGCCCAGAGGCTGGGCACGTCGTCCTCCTGGATGTCCATCTTGTTGCCCTTGAAGTCAGCAGACTCGTACAGGGAGATCTTGTGTTCCTCGGCCTCCTGGGGAGGACAGCGGCGTTGGGACGGGCGGGTGGTGCCCGCAGTGCCCGGTGTGCTGAGCACTCACCATTCGGATGGGACGCATGGACATGAAGCAGTCGCTGCGGTAGCTGCTGGACCAGGTGTCCCAGCGCGGGTACTCGCCCTTCTCCAGGATGAACATCTCCCCGCGCATGTTGGCTTGTTCATAGGCCACCCAGCTGGGGATGGGCAGGGTATGGCACATCAGGAGCCCCGTGGCCCTGCAGCACTACAGGCGCTGCCCGAGGAGCAGCCCTGCTGCAGGGCCCCGGGTGGCACACTGCGTGCCACGCTCATTCCTGAGCTCCCAGCGCATTCGTTCCCCTTTTGAGTCATGGAGCGCAGGACCAATGCTTCCAGGCAACCCTCTGCACTGTGCACCTCCAGCCATCGTGTCACCCAGGTTCAGGGCTCAGTGCTCACACAGTGGCAGTGCCACTGGAAGGGTCACCTGGCACCAGAGGAGCCCCACATTCACTGCTGGATGAAACATCCGACATGGGACTATTGCGGGGATTTTCCTGATGGCAGGAGATAGGTCAGAGTACTGTGGGCACTACAACCTAACACTTGGCTGATTTTACTTTTGTCTTTCCCTGAGCAAAGCTTTGGGTGCAGTCCCACCAGTGGCTCTCCAGCAGACCCTGAGGGTTTGGGACCTGTCCCCCAGTGACCTTGGGTGTCCAAGCTTCTACCCTTACTACTGCTTCCCAGGCCTCATCCCACCTCCCCAGTGCTGCTTTGGCCACATCCCCTGCCTGGCTCCAGCCCACAGTTGCTGCATCCCCACTGGGTCCCCACTGTGTCACTCACGGTCCGGAGCTGACGATGACACTGCGCACTCTGTCGAACCCGCAGTCCGCCAGGTTCAGGCACTCACTGGTGAACTCCATCTGCCTGCCCTGGAAATTCTCCTGCTCGAAGATGACAATCTGGGGGAGAGCAAAGGGATCGGGCCCTGAACTGCTGCTGTCCCTCTCCCTGACGCTTTGTCCTTCCGCCTGGGGACACCTAGGCTTACCCTGAAAGCTTCCGTGGAGGGCTCTTCCCCTTTGCTGTTGGTGACAGGAGTGGGGTCGGAGGATGGAGCTGGCGCCGGGGCCGCCTTCTCCTTGTCCTCTGCAGCCTGGCCGGGAGCAGCGGTTTTTGTGGTCTCAGACATCGCGGTGGTCAGCTCGGGTCTGGGGACAGAGGTGCCGGGGGGGTCAGTGGGGACACGGTCCCACTGGAGGTGGTATTGGGGTGGGGGGTGAGGAGCTCCCCCAGGCACACAGGACACGGGTCCTGCCTTGGCCACAGGAGGTGCCAGCTGCCCACAATCCCCAGGAGAGCCCTGAGCATGGCCCCATCGCTGGGGGTACCCGGAGCTCCCTGGGGCCATCCCACACGGGCGTGCGTGGGAGCACAGCAGGCAGCGGGACAGTCCTGGGGCCACCGATGGGTGGTGGGGTGGGAGGAGACAGCCCCGCTTTGACGTGACCTGCAGCGGGCACCCCACTGGCGGCACCACGATGGGGGGTCCCGAGGAGGGTGGGACCCTCCTTGCATCCCCCAGTACCGTGCTGGTTCAGGGTGCTCCAGGAATGGTGGGTACAGTGTGGGCACAGCCAAAAACCCGCATTTTCCTCTCCCCCCCTTGGGACTGGCTGGAGCAAGTGCCACCGCCCGGGGACTTTCTCCTCTTACCTGGGCAGCTGCTGCTTCTTGTTGGAGGGAGCAGGCTTGTGTTTCGGGGTGCAGCGGGGCCCCCACTTTATAGCCTGGCAAGGGCAGAGCACAGGCGGGCACACAATGGAAGTGCCAGCTCATCATTGTCTGTGCGGCCGCCCAGTCATCATATCCTGCAAAGCGCTGGGCGAGCTGGAAGCCTCTCCCCGGCCCTGTGCCCAGCTGCTGAACCCAGCACTTTCCTTTATCCAGCAGCACAACAGAAGACCTGACCGCGCCACTTTGCCTCACGCCGACACCGCGGCCCCGCACAGGGCATATATACCCCTGGAGCCCACCAGCACCTGGCTCCAGCACTGCTGCTGCTGCTGGGCATGGTACACCAGCCCCGTGGCTGCCCCAAACCCAGCCCCATGGGACCAGGCAGGGCTCCCAGCCCCGTCTCTCTGGCCCTGCAGGTTTCTGTCCCAGCACCTTGGGCATACCCAGCTGTGCGCTGAGCAGCCTGATCCTCTGCTTCCTCGTTTTCCCCCTGAGCACTACCTGTCTTGCTTTAAACATCCCTCCATACCTACACAGACCTGAGTGTGATAAAGGCCATAGACTCACAGGATGGCTTAGGTTGTAGAGGACCATAAACATCACCCAGCCTTACTCCCTGCCATGGGCTGGGTTCCCCCCACCAGCTCAGGCTGCCCAGGGCCCCATCCATGACTTTGGGCACCTCCAAGGATGGGGCATCCACAACTAAGTTGCGAGAATGCAAGACTGTGTAAAAGAATGCAAGACTGTGAAATGCTTTGAGCATTGCTTTTGTGTCTGCTTCTTTGAATTTTTTTTCCACAAGTGATGCGTGGTCAAAGCAGGCATTTTCTGGAATGTCTTAGTCCATAAAAGCAGCGTTCTCCTCTAAGGATGCCACAGCTGGCAGCCCCTGCCATCCCCGCTCCCTGTGCCCACTGTGTCCATCCCCACTCAACAGCCAGTTTTCAGCACATTGAACACGTGCTATGCTCATTTGTACCATTCCTTGTTCTCCTATCAATGTGCTGCATGGGAGCAAATCCCACCTCAGTGCAGCAGTGCTGTGTCAGCTGCTGGGAGGCGGGCAGAGGGGGCGGGGGGGGGCACCTGGGGGCACCCTGCCAGCAGCCGCTCTCCCTGTGCCTGCTGGGAGCCTGCAGTCCCATCAAACCCTCAGCAGCATCAGGTTGGGCTTTCCAGCACGGACAAAGTAAATCACCCATAGCTGTGCATTCGGTGAGCCCACAGCCCTCATTCAGAAGCTGCTGCTTTCGTTCCCCTTGAGGGCAAAGTGTCAATTCATAGCGGTGCAGTTTCGGCCGCACCACCTGGGACGTTTCCCAGAATACCAAACAAAAAGCACTCATCGATCTCTTCTTCTCTTCCCATCTCTTTATCGACCGTGCCGTCCCACGTGGCACTGCCGGCTGTGCTCCACTGCTGCTGCTCTGAGCGCTCCCCAGGGTCCGCTTCCTTACCATCACGGTGGACAGTTTTCATGACTCCTGGCTTTCAATTTGCATTTGTTTTCATGGTTGTTAGACACCTTTCTATTTTAAGCTGCATTTCTTCCTCTTAGTGCCAGGTGTTTTCTTAACAACACTGCTGTGCTGGTGGCTCCTGAGTGCTGATATCCAGCCTCCACCACCCTGCAGATCCAACTCCTCTCATCCTGCTCCTGGTTTCCTTCCCAGCTTGCAGCCATAGGGGTGCTCCTGCAGCTATAGGGGTTTTCTGTTCCCATTGCTGCCCCAGGATGATGCAGTAGGGGGGGTCACTATGAGCAAAAGCAGAAGATATTTAGGTACATTGTGGATTCTGTGGGCTCTACCAAGGTCCCTGAGCACAGAGATAGGATCCATAAATCTTCATATGCACCGCAAGGCCCATATAATGCCTTTGCAAATCGGCCCCTGGCTTTGCCATGCTATTGTTCCCTGCTGTGTGCTCTGTGCCTGGGGCAGGTGGAGGGCATGGCTGAGGGACATGCACAGACTCTGGGTCATGTCACAGCCCGTGCCTGGTGGGCTGGGAGCAGAGCCGTGGTGTCCCCGAGCTCATTGCTCCCCCGCAGCGTTGCCTTTGTTCTGCCAGTCCCTCCTCCTGCCGTGTGCTGAGTTAGGGCTTTCCGTAATGCTCTCCTGCCCTGTCTCTATCTGGAGGCTATAAAAGCTCTGCCTGAGAGCTGCTGGCCACACCACCTCCGGGCGCAGCACTCGTCCCCAGTAAGCACAGAGGGAGAGCAGTGCGGACCCCCAGCCTCCCCCTGTCCACCAGGGCACGGCTCCTGTCCTCCTGTCCTCCTACGCAGAGCCATGATGATCCAGCGCCGCAGGCCATCCTCCGGCCTCTGGAAGGTGCAGGAAGCGAAGGAAGGCTGGGAGCGCATCCCTGGCCCCACAGACAGCTGGCAGCAGGGCACCCACAGAGCCCTGATCCATCCCTGCTCCCCAGATCGTGGTGTGGGATGAGCCCTTCTTCCAGGGCAAGCGGCACGAGTTCAGCACCGACTGCTACAGCACGCCAGAGCGCGGCTTCAGCACCGTGCGCTCCTTCAGGATCGAGAGTGGGGCGTGAGTGTGGGGCCAGGGGGTCCTGTGGGGCAGAGGGTCCCCAAGACGCTCACCCCTGGCTCCTGCAGCTGGGTGGGCTTCGAGCACTGCGGCTTCCAGGGGCAGCAGTTCGTGTTGGAGCGTGGTGAGTATCCGTGCTGGGAGGCATGGAGTGGCAGCAACGCCTACCACGTGGACAGGATGAGCTCCTTCCGCCCCATCACCTGTGCTGTGAGTAGCACCCAGTGCAGTGACATGCCCGGACCCCGTGGTGTCCCCATCCGTGGTGATGCGCAGCCGTGCCGACGCGGTGCATCTCGGTGCAGGAGCACGGGCACAGCCAGCTGCTGCTGTTCGAGCAGGAGAACTTCCAGGGCAGGAGGGGGGAGCTGAGCGATGACTGCCCCTCACTGCCCGCACTGGGCTGGGGAGGCAGTGCCGTGGGCTCCTTCCTCGTCTGCTCCGGCGCGTGAGTAGTGAGGCAGGGCTGGCGGCACTCTGCAGGGACCGCTGGCAGTGCCACCACCCTGAGACACTGCTCCTTCTGCTCCATTCATGGCCAGGTGGGTCTGCTCACAGTACCCTGGGGTACCGGGGCTTCCAGTACCTCCTGGAGAGCGACAGCCACGCCGGCGAGTACAAGCACGTTCGGGAGTGGGGCTCCCATGCGCAGACGGGCCAGGTGCAGTCCATCCGCAGGGTCCAGCAGTGACTGCCAGCTCCAGACTTGCAGGCACCCCCCAGACCGTGCTGCGATGGTGGCAAAGCTCAATAAAAGCTCCATTGTCCAACGTGGTGTGTTCACACTTGGAGGGATATGTGGGCTGGGAGCAGCAACGGGGTGCCTCAGGGATGCCTGTGTCCCCACCACTGCCAGGGGGCCTGAACCAGCACCGTGGCTCCAACCAGACAGGAGAGGATACCATGCTACGTGAGAATTAGGAGCTGCAAGGTCTGGCAGGCCACAGCTGCGTGCTGTGCACCCATCTCCATGCCTATACGCACCTCTGCACCTCCATACCTTTGCACACATACAAACATCCATGCACACACCTGAGCACACACCTGTGCACTCACATATGCACCCCCCTACCCGTGTATGCACCCCCATACCCATGGCAAAACCCTGCACGCCTGTGCACTCATGCCCATATACACTCCTCTGCATTCATGCACCACCCCTGCAGCCATGCACGCAGCAGCAGTACGCAGCTCTGCAGCATGGCAGTGCCCAGAGAGGAGACCCAGGGCAGGGCTTCTCCTTCTGGCTCTGTTCAGTGCTGGGGGAGATGGGGGAAGCAGGTTGCTGGTGGGGGCTGCTGAGACACCATCTTCTTTGGCTTGTGGGAAAACAGTAGTGAGCTGAAGCTGGCAATGTGATGGGGAAAAAAAAAACAGTTCAGAAATACTTCTCATTTCAGAAGAGCTCTGGGGAAAAAAGGTTTGATGGCATTAAGATGTCCATTTTCTGGCATTTGCAAAACAAAGACCACAGCGGAGACAATGCTTCCCTGGGAAGGGATCCTCCTCACAGGACATAATAATTAAAAATACAGAACAGGAGGAGAAGCAGACAGTGTGGGGATGGGCTGAGCGAAATCCTCCTGCTGCCCCAGAACAGCTGCGGCAGGACCGCCTCCGTGGCTCCCATCCGATGTGCATGGAGCTGGGCAATGCACCTACATGTGGAGTGATGCCACTGGGGACAGTGCAGTGGGATGGCCGGGCACTGCCCTTGGGCACACGAACATGATGCACTGTGGCACGGTGGCACCCCAGCACCGCAGCACCCACAGCAGTTACGCTCTCCCCAAGCAGCAGCCATTGCCCGTAGCCCCCTCCTGCTCCAACCCCTACCCACCACTTGGGGCCGCGGGGAGGGGGGGAGGGGGAGATGTTGCCTGGGCCGCATCTCCAACATTAACATTTCATGGGCGCTGCAGCATCCTCCTGCACGTAGGTAGGGCTGCGGGGCCGGCAGGGGCTGCGGGGGAGGAGTTTGCATGGCAATATCTTGCACAGGGAATCTCTCTGGAAAGCTCCAGCACAAAGGAGCCGTACAGCGGCCAAGAGAGCACGCAGCCCGCGGTCCCCGAGCCGGCCGCCACCTGGAAGCCAGGTAATGCTGCCCTTCCCTTTCCCTCTGCTGTTTCCCAATGGGAAAGTGGCCCTTCTCCAGGCCCAGGGTTGGGGGGCATTGGGTGCAGCCCTGGGAGCCCCTCGGTTCGATGCCCGCAGCCCCGCACTGAGTAGCAGCACCAATACTGACGGATGCACCGCTTGTTCGTGTTGTTTTTCAGAATCCTCATCAAGAATAGGGCTCGAGACAGGTAAATGGATTCTTGCCTCATTTTCAGTGCTCCTGGAAGGGAAGCAGGCAAAATGCTGGTTTGCTTCTTTGTCTTGAAACCACCGTTTTCCTCCAGGCCTGGTGGTGTTAGGTGGGGGTTTTAGAGGAGAGAGGCTGAGGGTAGCCCTGCTCTGGCACAGCTCTTCCCTCTGCAAAGAGTTAATGTGACAGCTGCCGCCGGGCTCCTTTTGGGGAGCCATTTTCTCTCCCTCATTGTTCCACCGCCTTTGTGTGTGTGTCCATCTCATCCCGGGAGCCAAGAGGAATGAGACCCCCAACCCCGTGGGGACCCTTCACCATTACAGCTCTGCTTCAGAGAGCAGCAGCCGAGCGGTGTGGGGACAAAGGGCAGCAGTGGGGTGGGGGACAGCAGTGGGATGGGAGGGGTGGAAGGGTGCTGGGGGGGGGCCAGACTGGTGCAGGAGGAGGGAGGAGGGATCATTCCACCGGGCAGGGCGGCAACAATGAACCTCGGGCAGCAAACAGCAGCTGTTCGGCAGCTGAAGTGCGCAGTCATTGCAGAGCGGCCCCGCTGGGGTTTGGGGCCATTGTTGCTATTCCCCCATTGGCCCCGCGCTGCTTGTGCCCATCAGGACGTGGCCAGGCGGGATGTCTGCCTCTGCTACAGCCCATGAGCAGAGAGGTGCAGGCACAGTGGTGGGTCTGAGGGCACTGCAGGGCGTGAGGTGCCCTCACTGCATGGCAGTGCCATGCTCCCCTGAGGCAGTGCCGCAATGGGGACCTCGGTGCTGATCCGAAGGCATGGTGCTGCTCCTTGCTCTCTTGCTGCGTTGCTTGCTTTCTTTTGCAGCTGCTAATGACTGACCTGAGGTCTGTTCACACACAGTCCCCTGCGCAGCCCTTGCAGAGAAACGGCCGGATGGGATGGGGGACACTGCACAGTGCCTGTGTAGCCAGATTGCACAGGTAGGACCCCTGCGGGTCAGGTGGGCACCCCTTGGTATTACCTAGCCCTGTGCTCACCCCATAGCCTGAGAGCTGGCACGGGTCTGTGCATCCAGATTGTTCTGCCTGCACTCAGAGCTGCTCCTGCACCTGGAGCAAAGCTGCCCTCCCTGGGATCCATGGGGTCACACCATGGGGCTGTGTGCCCAGGGGCTGCTCCAAGGGGTGCGTGGCAGTGAAGTGGGGTCTGCTCCCTGGGTGCTTACAACATCTCTGCTTCCCAGCACCACCGGCCCTGTGGCTCTGCCACAGCTCTCACCCGAGGGCGCCGGGGCACAGGGACGTGACAGCCGCCTGCACATGGACACTGAAGCTGCCGGCCCCAGTGGAGCCACCTGATGCCAGCCCAGCTGCTGTGGGAGCACGGCTGAAGAGATGATGGTGGCAGTGCCTGAGGACACGGGACTGCCTGCGCACGGTTCTGCCAGGTGCTGGGGCCCTCTTCTTCCTGCAAACACTCTGGCACTGCTGGGGCCGTCCCCTCCTTGGAGCCCATCTCTCATCCTCACGGTGCCAGGGCTGCACATCGCAGGGCGTACTCAGGCGCTGTGTGCCTCACCAGCACGGTGACAGCAGCAGGTCCCTGCCAAGCATTTCATCAGGAGGGCTGCACTGTGCTGACCCATCCACTGACACCTTCCCATATCCCATAACCCAGTGGCAAAGCCCAAAAACGCCTCCTGCTCTCCAAAGCCATACCAAAGGAGGTGCTGCCTTGCGTGGGTACTAACCGTGCCCGGCTGTGCATGAGTGCGCTCTGCTCCTCTCCAGCACTAACCAGGCCCCCCGGGCACCGCGTGCTCCTTGTGATCACTAACCCACTAACACACCCGCGCATGCCCTACTAACAGCCCCACTAACAGCCCGCAGGCCTTAAAGGGGAACGGAAAAGCAGGGTAAGTAAGGGGCTGTGTGGGGCAGTGTGGGACTGGGGAACCCAGGCAGCATGTGGGGCAGGCAGGGCAGGGTGGGCAGCCCCTCTGCATGTCCCCTGCATGGAGCTGCTCTCTGCAGCAGTGGGGCTGCAATGCCCAGAGCGCTGCATACGGTTCTGCTGCTGATTGGGAGCCCAAAATGGTTTTATCAGCAGAAGCTTTTCAGTTCCTTTTTAAGCCAGTGGATCTCTCTGTTACTAACACATTCCTGAACTGAATTAAACAAACTAATCGTTGCTGCTTTTCTCTTCATTTCTCTTCTAGCGTATATGTTCTCTAAGTGCGACTGACGATGCCATGCTTCTCTTTACTAACAGCCTGCACTAACCTCTCCTTACTTGTCTCTCTATTGCCTCTAACAATTGTTCTTTGCACTTTAACTTTCCAGTGCTGTTGGCCATGACAGATGAGCAGTGGTCCCTACCCACCCAGAGACCCATGGCTGCTGACCCCACGCTGCCATTGGGCGCAGCGCAAGGGGAGAGGCTCAGGCCAGGGCTGCTTTCAAAATTTCCCTATTGGTCTGTTGTTTGCTGAGAAATTTCACATGGTTCAATGAGGAAAAGATACTGAGTGGAAAGAGAACAATGCCAAAACCATGAGCAACAACTGGCAATTGCCACAGAAATCCAGCAAAGCTGCCCAGAAAGCAGCACGATGGCCATGAGCCCCCCAGCCCCAGTTCACCTGTCATGGAAACAGCCTCTCCACGTAGGTGCTCGCACGCAGGGCAGCTGCAGACTCTGCTGGCTCTCTTTGCTCCCTTTTTCTCTCTGCAGTGATCTCGTGACCCCGATGCATGCAGAAAGGTGGTGCCAGCAGTGTGCTCCTAACTAACCGTGAGGCTCTGAGAGCTGAGGCTGCCCATGGGTTGGTACTCACAGTGTCCTGCCAGCCACTGACGGTGACAGTGACAGTGATGGTGGTGAGCTGGCCAGAGGCACTCTGCCTGGCAGAGTCAGTGCGCTGCTAACTCTGGGGCTGGGCTGCAGCCCTTCCTTTGCTTTCCATAGGTCTGAAATTAGGTAAAACTCCCCTGCATTTGCATGGATTTGAGACTTCAGGATTTGGCCATCTGCCCAGGTTTGGCATGCAATGTGTGTAGGGCATTGCCAGCATACACAGGGCACAGCTCGCCCTGCATTCAGCAGACGATGGTTGCCTTCGATCCTTGGGACAGGGGCCTGGCTCCTGGACCTGCAGCCAGGGAGCACCAAGCTGGCTGCCCCCTGCATCCCAGCCATGAGGGGGAATCAGCAGCTGAAGCACCCACGGGCAAGCAGCTCCCCACCTCCTCCACATTAACCACTAACAGTCCACTCCCTGCCCTCAGCCAGGCTGTGATCAAGAGGAGTTTTTGGGCTGATGCTCATATGTTTGATTGAGGAGGGTGCCTGCTTCTTCCTGATGGGGGAGCAGAGACATTGGCTCTGCATGGAGAGGGATGGGGAAAGGAGCAGGAGGAAGAGGAGGATGGGAGGATGGGCCAGGTCCAGGGCAGGGCAGGGATTCCCTTGGGCAGCAGGTTCAGGGCTTGGGTAGAAACCTGCAGGAATGAGCACCGCTCCATCCCTACACCATGAGCACAGGGTGCCTGCCTGGAGCTGCAAAGATGCATCCTCCTTTGCTCTACCCCTGCCACCTCAGCATTCCCTATCCCAGCCCTGTGTTTCCCTTGGCTGGGAGACTGTCTGTCTATTCCCTTTTGAGACCTGCCTGGAGATAGGTGGTGGTGAAGAGGGGTGTGGGACCCCCAGCAGCGTTATGGGCAGAGGTCCAGACAGCACCTGGCCCTGGGGTACCCAATCCTGCCCAGGACACACCTTGTACCAGGGCATGAGAACTTCTCTGTGTGTCACCTCCCTGCTGGCATAGCTGTGCCTTGAATGTCTGTGGGTGGGAGGGCATCAGAGCCAGACACAGGGGTGCTGAGTCAGGCATGTCCCCAACAGCCTGCTCAATGCCTGGTGTTCCTGTAATCCTGCAGTGCTGCTGGGTGCAGGGCTCATTGCTAGCACGGGGTAAGGATGTTCTGGGGAAGGGTAAGGTGGGGCCAAGGATGTCCTTACTGCCTGTAATGTCTGCTGTGAACATGGCAAGTGTGCAAACACCTGTGTGCGGTGTCTTTGTGGGGCATGGGGGGCCAGGGATGCTGGGAGAGGGTGGGCTGACTCAGTGGGACCCCTGTGGGTCCAGGTCCTGGGGAGTGGGTGCAGACATTGACCTCTCTGCAGCTGCAGGCCTCTTTCTGCTGGGTGCTGAGCCCCCATGCAGGAGCAGAGGCTGGGACTGCTGAGTCTCCAACTCCTGGCATTGCAGCCAGTGGATTCCCTGCCCCATAGGGAGCAAAGGGGGCTAATGGGCTTGCACTGGGGGCAGTGCTTGGTGAGGGGCATGCCATGACACTAAGTACATGGGACCAGGATGGATGGTCCTCTCCACGCCCACCCCCGCAGCAGGACGCAGGGGCTGGGGCAAGAGGAGGATGTGTGCAGGATGGGGAGGGGTGCTGCATCCCAATGCAGCCGGGGCAGGGCATGAGGGATGCCTCTTGCCCAAGCACCGATGGAGGATGACACCAGAGCAGAGAGACCCGTGGCACACCCAGCACGCCTGGGCAGCACTGCATGGGGGGCAATACCGGAGCTGGCAGCACGGCAGCCCCCAGCTCCAGCTGATAGCAGGGTGCTCACAGCAGGTGCACACCCACTGCATGGGTTTGGGGCCGAAGAGCTGTGGGCAGCCGGGGGGGGGGGCAGGCACGGAGCTGCGGTACCGGCCGGGCCCGGCGGCAGCAGGTGGAGCTCGTGCTCCGCCAACCGACAGCAGCCCGCTGTATGCAGCCCGCGCTACCGCGCCGTTGCGATGACGGCCCCGCAAAGGGCTGTGCGTGTTCCCGCAGGGCTCAGCCCGGACCCCCCGAGCAGCAGCGGAGACACTGCGCAGGGACACCGCCCGCAGAGCGGATGCTTTGGGGAACACCCATAGGTGCGGCTCCCATTCGGGTCTCAGCGAGCACGGCCCTCACCTGGCCGCTGTCCCCATGGCTGGTGGGCGGGACAGCCCCAGCTGCCGACCCCCTCCCTTCCAGGCAGCGCGGAGAGGAGCAGCCAACACGCTGCGTTTATTTCCCCCCCAAGTAAGGAGCATTTTGACATGTCGCCGTGAGTCTCTCAAACACGTGTTGACAGAAAATGCGTACAAGCAAGAGAAATGTTGTTCATTTGCATCCAATTGCAACGTGATTCCGTGAAACTGATACGTGGCGTTTCTGCTCACGGCTGCAGGTAACGCAGGTTCCTCCAGCACTGCCAGCCAGGAGCCAGTGAGGGTTCCCAGAGGCTCCGCCAGTGGGGCCCTGAGTGCCACCCATGTCCCAGAGCACCCTGGTGCCAACCACGGAGCTGCCACTGTGCTGGGGCAGGCAGACAGAGCATTGACCCTGTGCAGCTCCTCAGCCCCAGGGCCTCTCTCCCTCCTGCCCAACCCCACGGGCACTGCCAGGGGTCTCTGGGGATGCCCACATGTCCCCTCGGGTGCCCCAGTGCCTCACAAGGCTGCTATGGGAAGTCTCTGTTTGGCCCGGGGGGTTGCAGTGCAGATTGAAGTGCAGCCCCTTGACCTGACCTCATTAGGAAGGTGGAAGTAATACTAATTAAAATTATGAAGTCCCAAACTGCACTTCTCTCCCGGTATAATTTATTTCTGGCCACTTCTCATTCTCACAACTAATGCTCCACTGAGTTAATACCCTGAAAATGTTAAGAAGATGGACTGTGCAAAATGGAACATTATCAGTTCTTGGACCTTATAACAGCACTTACACCCAGGGCTGTGGTGGTGCCAGACCAGGAAAAACATCTCCATCAGATCATGCTCTCCTTCCTGCAATGCAACGCTCCATTTCTGGGCAAAGCCTGCAGCAAGCAGTGCAGCACCAGGATGCAAGCAGCACTGGGAGCAGTGTGGCACCTACACTCCAGCAAACCAGGTGGTGGGAGGGGAAATGGAAAGGCCAACGCACCTTATTTGGGGAGCCCATTGCTGACCCCGAGCATCACTGCCGCCACGGTGTGTGCAGTGCCAGCAGCCAGGGTTAAGGCTGCTGGTGTGCAGTGGGGGCAGTACCCATTTGGGCAAAAACCCCATTCCTATCCACTCAGTGCATACTGGTGGCCCTGGAGGCTGCTGGCACATCAGGAAGGGCTCCAGGGGATCCCCAGGCCCCCAGTGTCCCCCCAGCCCACATGTTCTCATTAATACGTGGGACTGGGAGGCGATCCATAATGAGATGCTAACCGAGTTTTCTCTAAGTTGGGTGAGGGAAGGTCAGGAAGGTAGAACTGGAGTCAGCTTATTGTTATTATCAATCAATAACCTATTTATTTTCCAACATTCCTATTAACCTCTGCAAGCCACTCGCCGTTTCCATCTGGAAGGGCTGCGCAGCTCGCTTTGCTGAGTGGACAACTCTGATTGAAAATGTAACAGTGACCCGACCCCAAAGGCAGAATCCAATTAAAATCATTTTCATTTGTAGATTAATATTTTTTAGCATGTTCTACATTCCTTGCTTCAGCATTTCACACCGGAACTGCCGCCTTGTTACACGAGCAGCCCATATCATAGTGTCATATGAAAATAATTACAATTAATTAGGCTCAGAGACAATGGGATCATCATTATATGGGGAGCGAGGGCTGCGTTACCTGTGACATGCCACTGAGCAGCAGGAACTGGGGTGCTCAGCTCCCCATCCCACTCACAAGTGGCCAATGGGTTCCACAGGGATGGCAACGGGTGAGGGCACCCATGGGACACCAAGAGCCCGAGGGATGCTTTGGGCACCCCAAATGGCCCCATGCAGGGGTCACCGTGGGCTCCTGGTGATGGGCACGTCATGTGATGGCTGGCCCTGTCCCTGCTGCTGAGCGCGGCCGGGCGCCGCCCTAATGGGCTGATGAAGCCAGGTCTTCATGTAGAGTCTATTATTAATAACGTGACTTTGATAATAAAAAGATTAAAATTAAGTTTATGGTTTGCTGACTGCCCTTTCCACACTGTAATCATCTCTCATTCATATTCATGAAGCACTCATTAGTAACCGCTGCTTACAAGCGGGCTCAGCAGCCAAACCGTTTGGCAGCCACCAGCTCCTTAACTGCTTAACTTGCTCACTGATTACCAACATCAAATTAACTCTGCAGAACGGATCTAATAAGCTTCCCGGTGGCTTCAAACCTCCTTGAAAATTGCTCTGATGTCTCCATGGGGCCCTATTAAAAAAAATTCTTCCCCTGTGAATATTGCACTTCCATGGGCGGTGCGTTGGGGCTGCAGCTCCGCAGCACATGGAGCAGCCGTGGGTCCTGTGCCCCTTGCTGAGTGCCACGCAGTGCAGCTCCTGCCATGATCCAGGCCCCACACCCCACTCCCAGCCCTCATTAAACACTTCGGAGCCTTAATTTGACTATCTGGTCGCTTGGGGCTTGCGTCATGAAAGAATAAATAAGGACGACCTTTCCATTTAATTACTTTTTTCAGATGGAGAAGGTACCTCAGCAGTATGGCAGAGCTCTGCAGGGAGGTTTTGGTGGCAGTTGGGAAGAGCACGAGGACCTGCCCCACACCTGGGGACATTGGGACCACTGGGGGACATCAGGACCGCTGCGATGGCATGGCGCTGGCAGCTGCCAGGCTCAGCACGGAGGGTGGGAGCGGCTTGCTTGCAATTAGCTCTGATTAATATTAATATTCCATCGTTGGTCTGGCCACAGCCGTGCCCATGTGAAGGGATGGATGCTTGGCGCAGAGCATGGTGGGAGCAAAGCCAAACCTTTCAGTCTCATTGCCATGGCAACCGGAGGGAGCGGGCTGCCCTGGGGCTGCGGGTGCTGGGGATGCCGCGCTCCCTGGGAACAGATCTGGAGCTGTCTGAATCCCCACGGATGGATGGGCTGTCCTTGGCAGGATGCTGCTGCCACACACTCCCTGCAGCCCCACTGCGTGCACCCAGGTGGAATGCAGGGAGCTCACCCCCTGCAAAGGGGCTCAACCACATGGGAGTGTGCAAGGGCAGGGTGCACGCTTCCCCCTCCCCACGGTACCCACAGCTATCTTGTGCCCATGGAGCGAGGGGAGTGGCTGCAGAACCCCACAGCTGGCAGAGATACTCTGCATGCTGGTGTGCGAGCCTTGCAGCAGGTTGGAGACAGGTGAGATTTAGTAGGCAGGATGCAGAGAATTTGTGGATCGAGCTCCTGCCTTATGGCAGAGTCTGAGAGCTGGAGGGAGGCAGCAGCCTGCATGGCACTACCCCCAGAGCCTTGATGCAGGGCACCTGCTGTCTGGTCCTGAGCCATGCACCCCACAGCTCTGGGGCTCACACTGTGGTGTGCCCAGGGGCAGCTGCATCCCCTGAGTGCACAGAGCAGTCACCAACCACCTCCTGCCCCAGGATAGGAAATGAGCCCTGCATCCCTGCCCCACCCTACCCCTACCCCATGAGCCCACCACAACCCCACTTGCCCACAGAAGAGGCTCAGGCGATGTGGTCCCTGGAAACCACAGCATCCCTGCACTGCAGAGCAGGAGGGATGTGGCCAGGCAGGCACACCACAGAGGGCATTTCCACTGGGTTCTGAGCAGACAAGAAGGTGTACAGATGCACAGTGTTTTGCACAGCCCCAGGAGACCTTTCCTGGTCCAACCCCACCACTGCTCAGGTATGAGCGACACTGGGCATGCAGAAGCTGGTCTGCTCCTCCAGCCCTTACCTCTGCTCTCTATCCCTTGTCCACAACCCCTTGTTCTCATTCCTTGCATACTCTTCCCATATTCCTCTTGGAGCTGATATTAACGATAGCTTATTTCAAGTTTTCAGCCCACTTTCTCCCCAAAAATATTTATACTGAGCTCTGCTTTCCATTTCTTTTCAATTACCGCCGTGCCTGATCACCTCCCCACAACTCTCCTCTTTAGCCATAAACACAAATCCTACTACCTTTTCCCTTTCTCTGTATTTGCCCTTTGATTTAAGCAGCATTTTCTCCTGTTTTCATCAGTTCTGGCCCTCTCCCGCTGTATATCTCCCGCTTTATCTACTTTCCAAAGGCCCCCTCCTATTTCTCAGGCCCTGATCAATACGGCTGCGGAGCCACTGGCAGCTCCTCTCCTCACCGCCTGCAGTTTTTCTTGGGGGACTTGTCCACTATTTCTTGTTAAGCTTCTGTCTAGGCTTGTTCCATTTCTCATTAGGTTTTAGCACTGGCATTGTAGTATTTCTTGTATTTCCACGCTGCCCAGTGGATCTCTTGTAATTCTTAACAGCGAGGCTTAAAGTCTCTCTCTCTAGTGGCCTCCGGAGCCCGTTCTGCCCGGATTTGAAGTGGCAAGCGGTGTGACACTTTTATTTCCAGGTGGAGAAAAGCGTGTCTCTGCTTCCAATCCAGGCCATGATTTTTTCTAGCAGAAGGGGCAGCGGGGATTACTCGTGCTTTACAGCCTCATTGCAGGGGATGTATTTACCGGGTGGCGGGGGGGCACAGGCAGGGACACCACGAGGCCGGGCTGGCCAGCGCCCTGCCATCCTGGAGGCTTTTTCCTTCTCCCCCCTCTCCAAATGGTCCTTCGGAGAGATGCTGGGTTTAAAATACACCCTGGCTTCCCAGCTGTCAGGAGCCAGCAAACGTATTGCTCTCCGTGGCTGCATTTCTGAGCATTACACATGACGCGCAGCAGCCGCTGCACAATATTTCCTCAGATGCCACTGCACCACAGGAGCCAAACAGTGTCCTTTAAAATAAAACCAATTTTTCCTGTCTCCTCCACAGAATAGTCTTATTTATATGCGCTCAAACAGCTGTTACTGCAGGTTAACCAAAGGTTATAAAAACATTTTTCAAATGCCCTTAACTTCGCTTGGTTTGTTATTGAAATTGTTAATCTCAGGGTTAGCTCCTTCCCTGTCACACTGGTGTAAAATAGGCAAAAAGGAGCCCTCCCCGGGCTGTGCAGGGCTCCCAGCACCCCCTGCAGCACCCTAGCTGTGCCCCCATGGCACCTCCTGTGCCACTGCATCTTGCAGACTCCCAGTGTGTGCATGCACACAGCTCTGCTGCAGCCATGCCAGGCCCTGTGGCAGCTGAGGACACTCTGGTTTTTGCTGCTGGGGCTTTTCTGACCTTGCAAAACTCTCCTGATTACATCAACGTCTTCTGCTGCTTTGATTCTCCTCCAGACCGGTGCAAACAGGATTTGCAGCAATTAGAGCTACTTTTAGCATAGTTCCAATTAATACTGTTTTAATACCTGAGATGCACTTACAGCTTAATTGATCTCATCTGATCACCTCATCTGCAGGAAGCAAACTGAGTGGGTGCAACGGCATGCAAACATCACTACTTCCCTGGTGGGCAGGGTGCAGCGCAAGGCTGCTTTTCTGGCCCCCCTGCAGTGCTGTGCAAACGGATCCAGTGCTGTGCAATGCTGTGCAATCTGACCCAGAGCTGTGCAATGCTGTGCTGTTCAATCTGATCCAGTGCTGTGCAATCTGATCCAGAGCTGTGCACGGCTGTCCTGTGCAATTTGATCTAGTATTGTGCAGCGCTGTGTAATTTGATCCAGTGCTGTGCAACCTGATGCTGTGCAACCTGATCCAGTGCAGTGCTGTGCAAATGCCACTCAATGGCATGCAGTGCAACGCAGCGCTGGGCAATGTGATCCCGTGCGAAGCAATCTAATCCAATCCAATCTACTCTTCCCTCGTGTGGCCTCTTTTCCTCCCCAGTCCCAGAGCTCAGGCTGCTGCCATGCACCCCCTGCCCCCTCCGCAGCCCCCACTCCTACCAGAGCTGCCCACACCCCCCCATTCCCATCCCACTACCGGGCTCCATGCCCCCCAGCCACCCCCACCTCACCTTGGGCCGCACAGCAGTTGGGTGTCACGGCGAATCGCGCCCAATCCAACAGCTGACAGAGATGTATTTTTAGGCACTGCGGCACGATTAAGTCTTCTTGTTAGTCTCAGGAGGAGAAAAAGGTTGTTGGTTTACTTGCAAATGCTTGAGGTAATTCTCTAATGGCTCCCCCACCATTACGCAGACACTGTTTTCAATCTCTTATCATATGTAATCCCTAATGATTTCTCTGTTATGTCCTGTTTTATTAAAGCGCCATTGAACTATAGCCTATTGATTTAGATTTCACAGACAATTGAAATTTAAATTGACTCCAAATTGAATGTCTCCATGCAATCTGTGTTCTGTACTAAAGATAGATAAAATGCTTCTATTTTTGATAACAACTTCCAGCGCAGGCACATTTTAATTTCAAAAAGTGTGGAAGGGAGCTTTGATTGCTGTGGCAATGTCAGCAGCACCCCCTGACCCATGCAGGCATCACCATTGGCCCAGGGATGGGAGGAGGGGGGCACAGCCATGAGGTGAGCACCCCACTGGGTCCCAAAAGTGGGCTGGGTTTTGTATGGGCCACTGGGTGAGCACGGCCACCCCACCTCCATCCCCAGGAGCAGGGCTGCGTTGGTATAAATAATAAAGAGTTACAGGCTGCTATCTGCCATGGTCTGCACTTCTATGCCTCCCGCCAGTAATAATGTCCGCCTTACAGCTGACCTTAATGCCAGCAAAGATAATTCTTCCAGCATAATGAACTATTTATTAGCTGATGGATGCAGCACGGCCATGCAAGGCGATCCACACCGACATGCAGCAGGGCCACCATAGCCAGAGCATGCTATGCCAAAGAAGGATGACATTGCCCACGGAGTAGGGCCAGGGAGCTCCAAGAGCCACTGCAGGGAGATGTGGGCCCCCCTCACTGTGCCACATCCCTGTACCCTCAATCCCAAAATGCTGCAGAGCCGGGTGCTGCCTTGGGCTTCAAATGGCCCCCATGTTTGCACGCATGGTGATGCGTGTGCATGCAGTGGGGTGGTGGCTGATGAAGCGTGCTATGTTCTGGGCTTTTAGAGACATTTACGTTTAATCTCCAACTTAACATTGCTAGTGGGAATACTTCATAGCTGAAGAATGTTTTTCCCAAGCCTTGAGTCCCATTTCTGACGTTTCACCTGTCATATTATGTGCTTTTTAGGGGAGCAAAATGGCAACTTGTCCCCTTAGAAGCAGTGGACACACCGTTTGTAAACAAGATGGGCTCCAGGAGCAGTCCTGTGCTTCTTTAGAAATGAAACTCACCTCAAATGATGGTTTCAGCAAATGAGGTGCCTTGCTGCTTCTTCCCAGCTGCAGCCAGGGGCAAGGTCCACTTGGGGCCAGTGGCACCAGAGCTGTGAGGATAACGACAGCCAAAGAATCATAGAATGACCTGGGTTGAAAAGGACCACAATGATCATCTAGTTTCAACCCCCCTGCTATGTGCAGGGTCTCCAACCACCAGACCAGGCTGCCCAGAGCCACATCCAGCCTGGCCTTGAATGCCTCCAGGGAGGGGTATCCACAACCTCCATGGGCAACGTGTTCCAACGAAGGGTGAGGATGAAGACAAAGATGAGGACAATGTTGAGGATGAGGATGAAGATGAAGACAAGGACTAAGATGAGAATGAAGATGAGGTTGAGGATGACACTGAGAATGAGGATGGAGATGAGGGTGAGGCTGAGGATGGGTTCTGGCCAGTGAGTGGCACCACACATCCCTGGACACAGTGCCAGTGGCAGGGCATGGCCACGCAGCTCACCTCACCCTACTTGGAGCTGGGAAGAACTGCCCATCTCAACACCTCTGGTTAAAAAAACCTCATTTCTTTAAAGCCCACCTAAACTCCTACAGCCAAAGCTGTCACCTAATTTATCAGGTTACTGCGGTTTTCTAAGAATGATAGACAGTAATTAAAACTAAGCTAATAACCTCCTCACTCTTGACATTTCTACAGGGGTTTTGTTCACCATTATCTACATATAGATTAAAAATTGTAATTGGACCAGAGATAGGGTTAGAAAAATCAACCACCTTCCAACTGATAGTTTGCTGATGAGTGACACTTTGAAATTTTATTTAATCTGAGAAAATTGAGTTGGACTCAAGTAAAGTTGAGTTATCGTGAAGTACCTGTGCTGGGTAGGAAATGCACTTCGTTGCCCAACCAAAGCACCCAGAGCTGCTCCAGCCCTCCTGCAACCAAATGCAGGGCTGTCCCTGTGTTATTTACAGAGATTTTTATCCCAATCTGTGGTAATTCGTGATCACTATAGACACTTAATTATTGCTGCAATAATTATTATAACATGGTATTAGTAATGGAGTAATGACAGCATTTATTTTAAACCGTGACATATTAACTAAGAGGGGCAGTATTAATTGCGATGGCGAATTATCCTCATAGACACTATTTCAATTATTGTTTTGTCACTATTACGTTTATGACAGTAATAATTACATATCTAATATACTCATTATTGTTAGATATACAGAATAAGTCTGAATAAATGCAGCAATTAAGGGATAATGTTCCTGGTGGGGAGCTGAGGAGCAATAAATGACTTCCGTGGCTTCTTTTAGAGCTGGAGCAAAGCAGGGACCCTCCTGGCTGCAGAGGACACAGTGGTTGCTGCTGGGTGCCCCCAGGACCTGGGTCCCTGCAGCCCCATAGCCATGCTGGGTCCACGCTGCTCCTCAGATCCAGGCCTAAATCAGCACTGCTGCTGCTTCTCTCTTAGCTGCTTTTCTCTCCATCATCTATGTTTTTCTAATTTTGTCTCCAAGGAATTGAGATCAGCTCCAGCAGCATCCCCAGCTGGTTTCAGCAAGCACCCCCGGAGCAGGGATCGCCAGCACTGGTGCCTCCAGAGGGTGTTCCTCTTTTTAAAGCCTGGCCCTTGCCCAGGGGAAAGGAAATAAGCGGTTTGTTAATGGAAAGCTTTGCTTAATACTCAATATTTAAGATGCTATAACTGCTTTCTTTCTTTTCTGTGCCTCTAACAAAAGCCTAATGAGATTTTTAATGTTGATTATTGCCAGGGGACTGAGCCAGCACAAGCCCTGGTGTTTGAACCCTTTTTGCCAAGCACTCACACGCTGGTGGCTGCAGCCCAGGACACCCCTCCCTCCATGAGCCCTTCATACAGCTGCTGCCTCAGGACCCCCCGCCATGCCCACCCTGCTTGCACACAGCTGCAGGACTGCCAGAGCACACAGCGCACGAGGAGCGGCATGCAGCACTGTGGCACAAGGTGTTGCAGCATGCAGCGTTGCAGCACGCACACGCAGCATCAAAGCACAATGCTGCATCCGTGCAACGTAAGGTGTTGTTGCAGCACGAGGTGTTGCGGCGTGCAGCGCTGCAGCGTGCAGCCCGGCGCAGTGTCCCCACATGGTGTCCCTCTTCCCCCGCTGCATGCCGCCTCCCGCCCTGCCGGTACCGCCATCCATCACCGCCGCCCGCTGCTCCTCTCGCAGACAATGAGGGAAAATCGGCCCTTTCAGGAGAGCCACTTTGTTGTTTATACAAAGGAGTTTGGCTGTTAACACATGTAAGGTAATGGGATCCCCCACCGGCTGCTTCCAGGGCCTTGCGCAGGGTCTGCCTGATGGATTACCCACACCATTCATCTAAATTATGTCACAGGCAATAAGCAACTTGCTTAATCTGTCTAAATGAAGGGCCCGGTTGGCTGCCGCTGCCACGTGCTTGGTGCTCCCTTCCTTACGCCTCCAGCAGCGTGGCCGTGCCCGGCCCCATGGCACTGCACTGCTGCAGCCCCCGTGCTGCTCCCAGCGCCAAAACAAGCCACAGAAAGCGATGAAAGGGGCTACCAGGAGGCAGCGACACAGCCACTGACCAGGATCCATTTCTATTTGCTCTAAATCTTCTTTTGTATTTGTCAGCATTTGAAAGGAATGCAAGCTTACAATGAACAAGATCCATAGAATGTTCTCAAAGTTTTAGAACACAATAAAGGTTAAACGGTGTAGCTTAGGGCCAAATTACTCATCCCAGTACCTGGGATGCTCCCAAATGCTGATCACAGAATTGATCAGGTTGGAGGGGACCTTAAAAATCATCTGGTTCCAACCCCCTGCTGTGTGCTGGCTGCCCTCCACCAGCTCAGGCTGCCCAGGGCTCATCCATGGCCTTGGGCACTTCCAGGGATGGGGCACCCACAGCTCTCTGAGCAGCCTGTTCCACTGCCTCAATACCCTCTTGAGTAAAATATCACAGGGGGCACTGTTCTGTTGCAGCAGCTTATGTTCCCTTCTTGCCTTGCTGCTAAAATGCATCTCTGCTCCAGATAATGAGATGCTGAGGTGCAGAAAGGAACTGGGCACTGGTGGCCCCATTGCCCCTGAGTCCTCCCCAGAGCCCCCAGTGGTCATCACAAAACCAGGGGTAATGAGGACCTTTGGGAGATAGAGAAAGAAGGAAAACAAAGGAGGGGAGCAGCTTCTCTCCTTCTTTGGTACCAAGGTGACAGCTGGGGGACAGACAGATTGATAGTCAAGTAGACCCCATGATAGTTGGCTATTAGAAAGAATTTCTTCTTCAAAGGAGTGGTCAGGAAGCAGCACAAGCTGCCTAGGGAGTGGTGGGGTGACTGCCTCTGGGGTGTTTAAGGGAAGGGTGGGTGTAGTACTTAGAAGCACGGATAGTGAGCAATATTGGAGGTGGGTGAATGGTCGGACTGGGTGATATTAGAGGTCTTTTCCAACCTTCATGATTCTGCACTTCCATGGTGGTTAACTTTCTGATTGACGACAATGGATGAACTCTGTTACAGTCACCTACAGTTGAGCAGCTCTGGGTGATCACACAATCAAACATTCAAACCGTTGCAAAGTAAATTGCCTAATAAAGCAAGGGACTTGCTAAATGATTTGTCTTTTAGCTATTGTAATGGTGCAACACAATGGAAAGCGCAGCAATGACAGCAGAGCAGCGAAGTCCCAGGCTGCAGCAAGTGAGGTCTTGCTCAAATGCAACAGCCACAGGAAACGAAACAAAGGAAAGAATGTGCTTAGCTTCAGAAAGCCTCAGGTACACAGAGATCTCCAACAAAATACCCTCACCTCCACTGCCAACCCTTAAATGAGGTCTGGGAAGGGCTGGATCCTGGCTCCTCCCCTTCCAGTCACTCAGGTACATTGCATGCACCTGAGCTCCCCTGGGTTGGCCCTGCCTTCCCACCAGGTGCTCCATCACTGCTTCAAGCCGTAACTTAGCATTTCTGCTACAAATAGATTTTTTTTAAGCATTGTTTTATGTTGGAATGCAGAAATTATTACAAGTAATTAGAGCCATTTCGATTCAAATCTCCACTTGGGCTTGACATATTTTGCATACTTTTAGTGCGCATAGCAAGTCAGCTCATCAAAATGCAGCAGCTCACGAGCTCAGGCAGGAGTGGAGGCTGTCTAAAGCAGCGTAAAACTGTTTTGCTTTAGCACGAGGAGGGGGGGGATCTGACACCACATGCATTGATTTTGTCTCATTAGGGAGAGGTGAGGAGGGGCTCTGTGCTGCATGGGGCCTGGCTGTCCAGCTTGGCACCAATGGCAAAGGAGCATTGTGCACTGCAATCTCAATCGTTGGCCATCCTGTGAGTGTGCGCAGGCACCGGTGGCCTCAAAGCATGTGCTTTCCCACCACATCTACAGTGCAGGTGTGTTTCAGCAGAAAGTGCCCAGAGATGCTGGCTGCTCGCTCCTGGGGACACCTGCCCTGTGCACAGCCCTGTACAGTGGATGTGCTGAGAATGAGCTGGGCAAACCCATCAACGCAGGGATGGTTGGGCTGCAGCACGGCAACACGGCAGCAGCAGGGCTGGAAGCTGCAGAATGGGGCAGTGCCGCAGATCTGCCGCTGACAATCAGCTGGGATCTTGTACCGCTGCTTTGTGCATCGCACCCCGTATGCAGCATCTCAATACCAGATCTTATTCTTTCTATTTGTCTTGTTTGAAAGCCCCTGTGTAAGAGAGACAATTTTTTAACTGTAAGATGGATTGCCTGGAGCTGTGCGACAGCAGGGCAGGGAGACAGGGGATGATGGATAACGTACAAATGATCGGAGGACAGGCCGCACAAATTCCAATGGAGGAAAAAATGCTCCCAGCAGCGCAATAACGCCCTTCTGTGCTCAGTGCTGCATGAGCAGGTGGCTGCTGGGCTCCAGGAGGTGTTGGGGATGGACACAGACCTGCGCCCCTGTGGTGCCACCAGGTCTGGACAGGGTTGGGAGCAGCGGGGAATCACCGTATTGAGGTGGGGAACCCTTTGTGCTGCTGTGTCCCCTGTGCCAGCCTGCATGTGCCCACACTGAGGACACAGGGCTGGCACCCACCCAAGTCACAACGACAGCAATCCCAGCACTGTGAGCTGCCAGCAGAGCTGCACTGGGCTCCGGGCTTCCTCCGCCGTCTCATTAATCCTGATTTACGGAAAAAGGCAGCGGGCTGGGGATGCTTAGCAGGCTGGCCAGGCCGCTGATCTGCCTTCGCTGAAGCCAACAGTGCCCCCGAGACGAGGCCACACTGAATTATACAAACCAGCATCAAGGAAGGGGACCGGCAGGCAGCAGCATGGGAGCGCGGCCGCATGGTGCCATTGCTCCTGGCTGCACCACAGCCGGTGTTCGACCCAGGGACGGGCACTTCTCATCCATCTGCACACTGAATACAGATGTTAGCACCTTATTACACCTCTGTTCAGCTATTTTTCAACTTAAAGGGCTAATAATGCCTTAGTAAAACTGTTTAATTACAGGAAATGTCTTTTATTAAACATAATTACCATATGGTTGCGAAGTACTTATGGCCACATTCATTATATGGGGAAGGAAAGCTTCTCTGGTGACACCGGCGGTGTCGCTTGTGCGGCTGCAATGCTATTATTTCTTGATAAGAAAAGGAGTGTGATGGCCACAGGGCGCCCAGGCTGCCATCCCATGCAGCGGTGGCACAGAGCTGTCCCTGTGGTGGCACAGCTGACCCTGCTCGCTCCCTGGTGCCAGCAGGCAGTCGGACAGGAGCGGGTGACGGGTGTGATGCCAGGTCCCTGTGCGTGGGGGAACAGCCGTGGCAGAGCCCCCTCCCAGGATCCTGTAGCACGCTGGTCAGCAGCGGCCAATTAATCTATTACCTAGAGATACATTTTCCATTAGCTGCCGAATCACTGACTTCAAAGCAATTAGCACAAGTAATGAACTTCAGCGCTGCAGCAGTGAAGGGAGCTGTTAACTCCTTCTCCTCTGGATGAGGAAACCAGAGGTGGGGGCTGATGGAGACCCCTGGACCCGGGTCCCAACCCTCCCAGGAGGCAACTGTGGAGCCCCTCATGCACAGCGTGGGCATCGCCCTGCGGTACCCACGTGAGGCTGCCCACTGGGCTCAGCAGTACTGGGGCTGCTTTGCCCCTCATGTCCTCAGTGAGGCTGGCTGCAAACCTGGAGGAGAATGAACAGTGCTCATTTTTCAGCCATCGCAATTTAACCTGTAATTAAGTTTATTAATTGTGTATGTCAGTGATAAAATGGAGACACACGACCGCCAAAGGACGCCTCAGCCAGCATCCATCTCCCATCCCTCCTGACCCACGCATGGGGCAGCCCCCTACTGTCAGGGGGAGCAGCTCCCATATGCCACCATGTCATCGTGTCACAGGCCCTACTGCCATCCCCCCTGTGCTGGGCAGCACGCTGGGCCCAGGGGACGTTTCCCTGACCCTGACCAAATCGTGGACAGAACTCCTTTGGCTGAACCCCTCAGCAGCAGCAGGACAGATGGGGATGGGGACCGCTGGACCTGCAGCTCTCTGTCTGCCACATCCTGCAAGGCTGGGGAGCTTCACTGCTCTGCTTTGGTGATCCCAGGTTCTCTTTCCATTTGGAGCTGCGCTAATTGCTCCTGTTTGTGCTTTACCCCCCGGCAGCTGTTACCGATACTATTCATCAGACACAACATCATAATCCATTTGTGCTAACGAACCGCTCCACGAGGCACTGCTCTGCTCAGAGAGCAATGAACCTGGATGGTCTGAGGAGGAGAGGGGCGGTGCGAGCGCGGGTGGGTGGGAGACAGCTTGTAGCACCCACAGAAAAGCCAAACACAATTATTATTCATCATAAATAGACAAAGCCTGTTAATTGCAGCATTAACCTTGCAGCACTAAAAAGTCCCCCGGCCCGGTTTGCATCTCGGCTAATTAACGGCCTGGCCCCGCTCCCCACCGCTGTCATTGCGGGGCTCTGGTTGGGGATCCGGGGCTGCGGGCACACAGCGGCACTGCTGACAGTTTCTCCTCCTGCCTCTCGACGAGGTTCAGCCCTATTAGCGGTTTGCTGATCTTCATGGCCCTGGGTGAAGCCAGAGGCTGAAAACTCCTCATTTAACCGGCGCCAGGATCCCTGCACACGGTGATTAGCCCTCCGCGCAGAGTGCTGCCTGTTGGTTAGATGCTGCCTTGGCCTTTTGTTCTGATTGGGTTTAGGTTTTTGCCACTAAAAAAAAACAGACAAGAGACAAGAGTGTAAAAGCGAAGATGCTCAGGGGCTTGCTGCATAATTTGCACTAACTGGCTCCCGGCCCCCCCGGCGCAGGGGCTGCTGCCACAGCTTTCCAACAGCCTCCGGCTCTGCTGGCACGCAGCCGGGTGCAGGAGGATGCCTACATGTGCGGTTTTGCTCACTGCAGTCAGGGCTGCATTGGCAGTGATGATCTGCAGGAAGCCCTCCAGACCCTGCGTTGCACCCTTCACCCCACTGCTATTTCTGCAGTGCCCACCAGGCGCTGGGCATGGACTCTGTTGGCAGTGGCAGCTTTGCAGAGCACATCACCATTGGTTTCGGTGAGCACCCCAGCAGTGCTGCAGAGCCGCACCTTGGGGATGCGGGGCCGATCCCAGCCCAGGGAGCTCACTCATTCTTTCCATGACATGCAATTTGTGAACATCTGGTTAATATTTTCTGAACGAAAAGAGTTCTTCTATGTTAAAAAATGCCTTTTTCTTCTCTTTTTTTTTACCCCAAAAAATTGCTGGGATAAGGGAAAAATCGTGTGGCTTTTTTTCTTTTTTTTCCCCAAATTGCTCTGTGCTTAACCTGGTTTCCCCAAGGAACCCGCTTAACCAACCAGAAACCACTTGTCAGAGCTCCCCCAATAAGTCCTTTCCCATACAGCACCCACTCCTGGGGACATGGCCCCCATGGAGGCTGGGCTGGAGGAGCAACAGCCGCCCCTTAACCTTGGGTGTTCAGTTGGGTGGTGTGCAGGACACGGATTATGGGTTGCGTGGGTCAAGAGGTGGATGATCGGTTGGGTGCAGGATGTAGGTTTTGGGTCGGGTGAGTGCAGAAGGTGGGTGATGGGTGAGTAGAGCACATGGGTGATGGGTTGGGCAGGTACAGGAGGTGAGCAATGAGTTGTGTAGGGCTATGGGTGCCCCCCAGAAAGGCCGTGCCCATGGGGTCCCTGCGACATGGCCAGGGCCAAGATGGCTCCACAGGTCCTGTGGCACACAGGGACAAGTGGACGGCCACCTGCACTGTGGGGATGGCACCGCTTGCCCAGAGCCCTCCTTCCTGCTGAGGAAGCTGGGCCAGCTGCTGGCTGCCCGCAATAATGGGATTCAGGAGGTGTCTATGGGGGGGAGAGTTTGCATTTTTTCCCTTCAAATTTCCATACCTTGGATTTGATCGGGCCCTCTGGGGACCACAATGCCGTTTGATCTCATTTTGTGTTCCATTTCTGATGTTACACCTTGTCATGGCGTATTAAGTGCCATCAAGCTCCGTAATGCAGTGACACGAGAACCTGATGCTACATGATCGACAAAAATATGCCGGTCCCCCGAGAGATGCTGACAGTGTCATATCTGCTGCCTCCTCCCGCCATGTGCAGGAGGCACAGACCCGCTTTCATGGCAGCTCCGTGCTTCTGCCTGTACATCTGAGTGGGGAAAGTTGAATTTCGTTAAATCTGATGTCCTGGAGCCTGACACCTGCATAAAATGAGGCCCCCAATTAGAGGCAGGAGCTGCACTCACGGGTGCTCACCCAGCCCGGCAGTGAGGAGCAGAGCTTCGGGCCATGGGTGCTCCCAACACTGCCACCAGGACAGCAGCATGGTGCTGCAAACTCTGCAAAAAAACAAATGAAGCAAATGCATGGCACAGAAAGCAGCAGGGAGTCCTCCCTAGGACATTCCCCAGCAGCATCCCCGCTTCTGCACAGCCAGGAGAAGTGATGTGGGTGGCACAGAGAGCTGGATGCAACTCCCGACCCCGCCGGGCTCGTGTCCACCATCATCGCCCCCATTTCACTTTGCAGACATTTCTTGACAATCACAAACGTGCACGCTGCCCGATTTTCATGGTGATATGCTAAACAAGTGCCTCTC
>JACDJE010000004.1:6078783-6193783 GCA_016647715.1 Pavo muticus
CACACTGGCAGAACAATAACCAACGCTCAGCTTCCCCTGGAAGCCCTGTGTTAATTTTAATCTTATACAGCTGGGCACTTGTTCCAGGCTGTGAATGCAGCAACATGTGTGAGGAGCGCTCGTCCTACAGCCCTGCCGGGTCTGTGAGCCTATGGGATGGGGAAGGGAGGATGTTGGGACAGCTGTGTGCAGGCCACCCACTCTGACCCCCCCAGCTCAGACTGGGTGCCAGCTTGCCTCTGTGCTGCGTCCCTACATGACCCCTCCCATGGTAAACAAAGGGAGGGCAGGGCTGCACAGATCCCTGGCAAATCTTAATCAATTTAGTGCTGTCATTGTTTGACAGAGGACGCTGAGCAGCACCCGGCTCTGTTCTTTTGTTCTGGGTTTTCCTCCTTGCAATGCTGCCCATCCCTGTCCCCATCCCCAGGGTGCAGTGCTGGTGCCTGGAGCTGGGGCTGTTCGGGTGTACAGAAAGGGACACAGTGTGCGCACAGGGCTGGGAATGGCAGAGCGGTGATGGATTGCATTGCTATGGTAACTTCATCAGTTAAAGTCCTCTTGCTCAATCCACTCTTGTTACCAGCAAGGTTGGGAGGAGAGGTGGGGAAAAACAGAGAGGGGAGAGCGAGATGAACTCGCGGTGCCATGGATTGATTGGATTAATAGCTGCAGATGACTGCAGCTCTATTTAGAAAGCACTGTTTTAAAAATATGCATAATTTTAATTATGCATTGACACACGCTTTATTCCTAATGAAGAAGAACTTGACAGCGAGGGCAGGTGCTGTTAATTACAGCTTCTCCCTGAGCCAACGCTCACCCCTCCGTGCCAGCACCGCCAGGTCCCTGAGCTCTGTGTGTTTAGTACCAGGTGGGGACAGAGCAGAAATAGTTTGGCCCTGGTGGTAAGGAGCTTTCTGTGCTTGCCGTGGCAGAATAAGAAAGGTCTTTGGGAGCAGTGTGTGCTGAGTGCTTTGCATCACAGCTCTGTAACCTATGCTCCTGAGGGGCTGCCCCACTGCTCAGCCCCATGGGGGGCAAGGTTGGGCTGTGCCATATGTGGGGCCGACCACCCAGCTGGGGACCCCCCCGTGCTCATCCTGGCTGGGTGTTGGGTGCTTTGCTCATGGCTGGGTATATTGAGCTGCTGCTCCACCACACCAGAAATGACAATAAATGTGTTTTAAAATTTTGTGACAGCGCATGCACAAATCACCAATTAAGGACTCCCTAAGTGCCCATTAACTTGATAAGTCGTAACAGCTCCAAAAGAGACATTATTGTTTATCACGGCAGCGACCCGTGGATTAAGGACTCCCCAAGTACACATCGACATCATGCTCTGTGTGGGGCAGTGCCATGGGGATGGAGCCCCAGAGCACAGCAGCACCAGCTCCCTCCTCAGATCCACCACTCCGGAGGGTGATGAGGAAGCAAAGTCCCACAGCTTTCCTCCTCCCACTTACACCCATCCCCTCTGCAAATCTGCGACAGCGGGTGCAGGAGTTTGATTTACGTTGGAACCACTTGGAACTGATAGAGTTGGAGGCTTCTGGCAGAGGTTTCTCACTCTTTCCATTGCAAATAACATCGTTTTTCTCTTAAAAACCTTCACTTTGAACTGAAAAGCGCAGTTCTCCCAAGCTAAAGTATTCCAGCCAAAAATGGCAGTATTTTGAAGGGTACGCAATGCCACAGAGCCTTGTGGGAGCTGTAGTTCCCACAGCCCAAGGCCTCCATTCCCAGTCGGGTCCCTCCTTCGCTATTCCCAGCCTGCCCAAGGAGGATCCCCATCCACACACGGGCTGTGCACACCCTAACCCTAACCCTAACCCTAACCCTAGCCCTAGCCCTAACCCTAACCCTAACCCTAACCCACCCCAAATGCTCCCTTTGTGCCAGGACCCCCAGCTCTGCTCCCAGCCCCATGCAGGTGACAGCACACGTCCAACTGGCACTGCCTCTGCCGTAGAGGGCGGGTTGGCAATTCACTGCTCAAAGCGTAATGATGTCTCTTAATTTCCAGCCACGCTCATTAAAAGCCAGGCCAGCTTATTATACACAATATACAATTTGTGCAGGGAGCGCCAATTCCCAGGCCTATAAACATCCCATTTCCAATTCCAGATGCACTGACAGAGTTGTACGGTTCAATTTCTACTTAAAACCTCATACGCTGTCTGGTCCCATGAAGGGCTTTCAGCTTTATTCTGCTCATCCCAATTATTGTCTGAGGACCTTAAGTCGGGCAGGATTCAGCCCGAATTCCCTAAATCTCTCCATTAAACAGATCTCTTCTTGTTAGAGCCTATTTATTCAAGATGCAAATGACAAGCTCACCACCCAATTGAAATCATTTTCATCCAGAGCCAAATAACACACTTTAGTCTTCTTGGCATGAAGCAGCGAGCTATTAAAAATGGGAAGGAAATACAGCCAGGCCACTTCATTCCTAGCTTCAGGCCTTCTTCATCAATATTTTACTTATGGAGGCACAGCTCCATTTTAATGGGGAAGCTGTAAGCAGCCAGACGGTGCTCTGCATGCGCCAGCCCAGCAGCACCTGTGAGGTTGGGCCAGATGCAGTGGTGCAGGGCACAGCCCCAGCAGCTCCAGTATCTAAAGGGGCTGTAAAAAGGAAGGGGACAGATCCTTTAGCAGGGTCTGTGTGATAGGAGAAGAGGAAACGGTTTCAGACTAAAAGAAGGGAGATTTAGATTGGACATAAGAAAGAAGTTTTTTATGATGAAGGAAGTGAGGCACTGCACAGGGTGCCCAGAGAGGTGGTGGTGCCCCATCCCTGCAGACACCCAAAGTCAGGGGACAGGGCTGTGAGCACAGATGGAGCTGTGGGTGTCCCTGTGCTCTGCAGGCAGTGGTACCTAAAGGAAGCTGCTCCCCTGCACAGGTCACATCCACGTTCAGTAGTGTCCGAAGGGGCACATACTCGGGTTGATGGGCAAAAACCAGCTGAGGGAGGGTGTGAGCCTATCACTGAGCACACACAGAAGGCAGGAGCCAGCCCCAGGCACTGCTACATCCCTCTGCAGCCCACACTGCTCCCACCATGCCCACACACTCCTCATCAAGGCACTGGGAGGAGGAGAGGGAAGAGCAGCGGTGAGATAGCAGGCTCCGTTACAATGGAAGGGGAGCGTGTTATTCGATCCAAGAGCTGCAGGAGCAGAGATGAATAATGAGTCTACAGCACTTCCACTTGTTTTCCTCAATAGTCAGACTTGGCTTCTTTCCCTTAGATCCAATACTAACAAAACTGTATTTGAAATCCACCCAAGTGTACAGTAACCATGCCAATGTGTTAGCAACTTACTTCTGGCACACTGCTGGTAACATATAATTACACCTGACACCATGCTATTTAGTGTATTTCATTCAAATTAAACAGTGTGCTTTGGAGTATTTAAAGGCAATGTCTGCATTATGCTGCGGAGCAGAGCACAGTGGGTGCTTGGTACCAAGCATGGGGGTCTGAGCACAGTTGGGTTAGGGTTAGGGTCCAAGTTAGGATTAGGGCACATCCCTCTGCTCCGAGCAATGAGAGCATCCCGAGTTCTGCCCCAGAGCAGCTCTGCTGCCCTGTGTGCTGGGAAAAGCAGAGCTCGGGAGGGTGACAAAGGGCTGTGGGCTCTGGGGCAAGGGGAGAAGGCTGTGCAGTGCTCAGGAGTGTCCCAGAACTGCGGCTGCTGGACGTGAGGCTCCTCAGTACTATAAAGTTAACAAGGATCTGCAGGGCAATTCTCAGGTAATGGGAGCTTTTAAAGGTTTATTTTATTGAAACATTTTAGCATTAAATCTCCCGTTACACCAGCAATTTCTGTTTCGGTACTTTATGCTGTGCTTATCGCTGAATTTCAGTTTGAGCAGAGCAGGGCTTGTTGGTGCTGGGCTGAAAGGCACAGTTCCCATAGCTAATGCTGTATTTACCCCCAAGTTTCTGCCCCCATCCCTGCCATGCACAGTGGGATCTCCATGCACAGACACAAGGCTGACATTGGAGTGTCCCTGCACAGTGCCTGGCTCCCATGGCCATTTGTACCCAGCTATGTAGCTCCAGTGGGCTCCCACTACTTTCCCTTGCTCTGCGTGCTCAATGCATCTCTCGTTTCTGGCAGGTATATTGAATTGCTCTCCTGAACGCATATGAGGTGTATGAAATGTTATAGAACAATAAATACATTTAAAAGATGGGGCTGCAGCATGTCAGCCAAGTAATTCCCCTCAGTAAAGGGAGCGGGGAAGGGAGCAGTGAAGTTGCTGCGATCCTATTTCAGACTTCATACAGCATCTGCAATAACATCAGTGCAATCCGAAAGGAAACAATACATAGTTTATGAGCACCTTAAGTGCCCGCTGTACCTGCGTTTACTCCATTACGCTGTGTCACATTGCATTTGAACTGCAGGCTCCACATCTCTGTCTATGAGCACAAGGCAGGGGCGAGGGATCCCACAGGATGGGCATGGCCACGGCTAGCTTCTCCATGCACTTAGCCAAGCACAGCAAGCAGGTGTGCATGTTCTGTAGGGAGTGGGCTGCCCAAGCTCTGGTGCAGCCTGCAGTACAGCGAGGTGTGATTTATGGTAGAAGGCGGCGGTCTGCATGTGATGGATAATAGCAGTTCATTACAAGTCTGAAGTAAAAATTAATTGCAGCACGTTGGAAAAGGTCACAACTCTCTCTCTAAACTTTATAGGATGAGCCAAAATACTACAGAACAAAAAGGTGATGAAAGCGAGTATGGTGAAAAGAATAGATGGATAGATAGAGACAGAGAGAGATGGACGGAGAGATGATGGAAAGATGGATAGACAGGTGGATGGATAGATAGACTGATTATAGATGGTCGTATATATAGATGGATAAATAGATGGATAGATAGGTAGGCAGGTAGGTAGATGGATAAACTGATAGATAGGTGGATAGATAGATGGGTAGATAGATGAATAAATTGATAAATAGGTGGATAGATAGACAGATGGATAGATGGATAGGTAAAAAGAAAGAGAGATGGACAGAGAGATGGATGGATCGACAGATGGATGGATGGATAGATAGATTGATAGATGGACAAATAGATAATAGATGGATGTATATATAGATGGGTAAATAGATGGATAGATAAATAGATAGATAGATGGATAAACAGATGGATAGATATATGAATGGATAGGTAGAAAGAGAGAGAGATGGACAGAGGGATAGATAGATTGATAGAGGGATGGATGGATGGATGATCAATTAAATGCATGACAGGATGACTTTATGGGGAGCTGCTCACAGGGGCAGGGGACAGCACAGCAGCCCCCGCCCCATGGCAAGGCCCTCTTGGCTCCCAATAAAAGCATGCAGGAAAAAATGCCAGTTATGCCAAATATTTACCAAAAACACAACATTCAGTTGGAAACCCAGGAACATGCATTTGCAGTTAGCATTTCACCACTGAAGCTGCATTCACGAGTTGCACGACTCATCTATTCGGAGCGTTGGTACAAACCCCTGCAATCAGCACAGCACATCCAGCCCCAGCCCCAGCCTCCTCCTGCAGCACTGCGCTCACCCCCGTGCAGCGCTCTGCACGCTCAGAGCAGTGGGGAGAGGAAACGCTGTATGATTCGGGAGCACAGTCAGTGGCAAATGTCAGCACTGCCTTGTGAGCAGCTAACGAAAGGATAACATTTGCTGAATAAATTATCTGCTGTGATTATTTTTTCCTTCTTTTCTCAGCTTCGGTGCGTTATGGTGGTGTGCAAGACAATAAAACTTTTATTTATGCCTGTCTGTAAGCTGGTGGCTGACAGTGGGGAGAGATGAATGATATCCTGAACGCTGCATTGCATACTCTCCCCATGAACTCTGCTGATATTAGTTTGTCCAAACTGTAAGGCCCTGAAAATAAGAGCTGATAAATGGAAACTAAAGCAGACACTTGACCCTCCTGACGTGCGAGCTCCTTCAGAACAGCCCGGCCTTCCCAGCACCTGCTCTGTTTGCTGAATGTTGATAACTGCCAAGCTCTGCTGCTTGTGGGGCTCAACTGCACCCCCAGCACACCCAACATAGCCACTGCCTGCAGGAAGGGGCAGCACTGTCCCCCTGTTCCTGTTTGAGCACAAGTAAGGGGATGCAGGGATGCAAGAGAACAGGGATGCGAGGATGCAGGGATGCAAAAGCAAACTGCACCCCCCACAACCGTGCAGTGGCAGCTCAGCTCCACTCTGCCATGCACAGTGCCAGCTGCATGTAGGAAGGGACACAGGACTGAGGGCATGGCTGAGGAGCAGATCACGATTACTAAATTTTAACACTGGGCAGAGGAGAATAAAAAAAACCCAGACATCTAATTAGCAAAACTGCACGGCATGTTTCAGTACAAACTTTGGGGTGATTCCATCTTTCTTTTGCTTCAGTGATTCCAGAAGAATGCAGACCGCCCAATTATCCAATCATTTTTACACTGTCTGAGAAGCAGCTAAGAAAGGGGAAAGGTCAGCACATTCCAGGGCTAAAATGCCTTCATTTTCTCTAATATCTGTCTGTTTAATTACTGGAACAATTGTTTGAACATTTTAATATATTAATTTAGCAGGAGGATAACTGCATGATTACAAATTCACTGTGGCCACGACAAACAGAAAAGCTGGAGCTTTTGCCAAAACAAAAACCAGAAAGTGTAGGAAGGGGAAAGAAAGCCAGGCAATGCCCATTGGGTTTCCCTCATCACCACGCTCAAAATGGTTCATATCCTGTGCAAGGTGCACTTTCTGTGCAGACCAGAGATGTGCCAGAGCTGCCCTGGGCACACGGAGGGGGCAAAACCCCAAACTGCAATGTGGGGTGAAGGGGCTCAGCCCCACAGGGAAGAGGAGAGATGCAACTAAGCAAAGAGATTCGGGTCTCCCTTGCATGTATTTCTCACAGTTTCCATCCCCATGCTCCTGGGAAATGGTTAGCTTTGTGATTTTCATTTTTTCCCCGCCGAAAGTCCTGCAAATATTGAAACATCAACGCTTCGGTATCAGAGCACTTCTGTTTTGACATTCAGCAAAACCTTCCAGACTTCGTTTGAAACAGTCTGTCCTGGTCTTTAGTTCATTGACAGCACAAGTATGTCAGCAGAGGTCAGTCCTGGGAGATGTATGGGAATGGCAGAACACAGACATCCCCATGAGCTTTGGGCCCCTACACCCCGTATCCCAGCCCCAGCCCAGGGCAGTGGGGCTGACCACAGCCCCTCACGCCAGGGATTTCCCCCCCAGCCCCCCCAGCATGCTGCAGCCAGCAGCGAGAGGGAAAATTGCTCTTTAACAGCTATTCATAGAAATGTCACCGAGTGTAAACACCGGGTAACCTCTGCTTCTCTCCATGCTCCTCGGGGAGCGAGCAACAAATTCAATAACGCAGCCAGCGGTTTCTAAACGATATCTCCTCCTGCTTTAAGTAAATTAGAAGCAAACCCGTCGGGCCCTCAGCCCCGCACCTCATCCCTCCTGCTGGTGGCATTCCCAGCCACAGAGAGTCCCCAGCTCCGTGCCTTTGTCCGGTATCTCGCGGAGTATCTCCTCCCAGACAACAATTCTATAATCCATCCGTGACAGGGCGATCCGTCACGCTCTAAATTAAGCATCTCAAATAAGGATTTATTAGAATTAATCAGAAAATTAATGTATGGCTATTAAAAGGAGTTTATTAAAATACATTTAAGTGGGATAGCTATTGAATGGAATAGATATTGGCTGTGGGGCTGGCAGGAGGCATTCCGGTCACGCTCTCCCATCGGGATGCAGACAGACAGACTGACTGAGCACTGAGCCCTACAGGAGGCACAGTGGATGCCAACCACAAGGACATAGCACTGCCGCTTACTGCATCCACATTGAGGGAATGGCCTCAAGTTGCACCAGGGAAGGTTCAAGTTGGATACTGGGAAGAATTTCTTCTCCAAAAGGGCAGTCAGGCACTGGCACAGGCTGCCCAGGGGGTGGAGAGGTCACCATGTTCCCAGCCTCACTTTCCCAGCCCCGTGCCCAAGGTCCCTGCAGCCACCCCCAGCCCATCATATCAGCTCTGGATTCCCCCAGCCCACAGCCATGCATCCTCTTGTGCTCCCTCCTTCCCACCTCTCCTCCTCTTCTCTCTCATTATCTCTAACACCGCTGCAGCTCGCGGGATCATCCCATTTATACTCTGCATAAGTACAGCACTTTACATTTTCAAAGCAGACCTTAACTAATTAATCAGATGTTAATGATTCCTCAAAGGTGCAGCGGACCAGGCAGCTATCAATCCTCTCCTCTCCCCCTGCATCTCCCCCGCCTCCACAATTAGATTCCTGCAGATTTTCCTCCTCCTTCACTCTGTTATCCCTGCGGCCTCTGTTTGGAGAAGGAGGGCTCAGCGAGTATCCATCAGCTCTGTGTTTGTTGCAGATTTGCTCTTGGAAAAACAGTGCCTTCTAGAGGCATCTCACGGCACCCACCCTCACCTCAGTCTCTCCAACGGTGGGGAATAGCATTTCCCCATGTGTCCGTGCAGTGGTGGGGGCTCACGGTGCCATGGGATGGACAGCAGCCGTGCCAGTGCCCCCCATGGACTGTGCTCATTAGGGCAGCTCTGCTCAGGGCAATGTGGGATGAATCCAACCTGTGGGGCTTTGCGCTTCCATTGCTGAATGAAGAAAAATGGGGAGGGGGGAGATGGGGAAAAGGGCAAAGCAAAAACGCAGCTCTTTATGGTATGCAAAAATATTCCAAGGCGATGCAAATGAAGCAATTTCATCTCTCAGGCATTCCTCTGTGCACCATTATACGAGTTCCCAGCCTGGAATCACAGTTTCTGATCACACGTGGAGGCCAAGGAGCGGGGCTGGGCTTGTGGGCACAGAGCTGAGCAGGCAGGGGCACTGCTGGAAATGGTTTGTGCTTTACTGAGCCTTCCTAGCATGGCATAACCCCTCCTGTGGCTCTGCCCCTGTGCCAGGGCATGGGGAATGCTGGGTGCCCTATCACAAGGACGCATAGGGATGGCTGGGGAGCTGTCAGCAGCTGCAAGGGGTTCTGAAGAAGCACACAAAATACACCTTTATAATTGCAATAGCAGCAACTCCATGAGCAGTGCACAAGTGATGAATTCACTGCGGCAGTGGTGACACAACTGGGCAGGGCTTACCAGAAGGAGAGTTATACCCAATTAACGAGGGGTGTCCAACCCTTTGGCTTGCCTGGGCTGCACTGAGTGAAGAGGAATTGCCTAGTGTTGCATCTACAAAGGTTGCTCCAAAAGTAATGCCTCCTAATCACTTCCATGGAACTGCCACCGGTTACGAAGAGCACAATAACACCATTTAATAGAGCAAATTCTCAGCTACAAAACATTATTTGCACCCGTGGAAATGACCACCGTTGGTGTCATCACTGCTGAAATGCACCACCCAAAGCCTCACTGTGCCAACATCCACTGTTGGGTCTCTAACAACAAAAAAAAAAAGAGGGCAACAAAACCATAAAACCAGTCAGATACGCAGATACTGTTTTAGTGACAGTAACGCATTGGGCTACGTGTTTTTCATGTCCAGTGTCCGATTTGTGGCCGATGCCATTCCTAAGACATTTCATTGTCAGCTGTCCTGTACCTTCTGCAATTTCTTTCTGCACTTGAAGCCACAGAATCCTGAGATTCCTGCTTTCTGAGGTGGTTTGTCCATGAGCATTACCATCACTTGTTTAAGGAACTGGTTGCTTTTCTTAACGCATTTCTCTCTGTTTGGTTTCCAAGGATACCACACCTGTTAGTTCTCAGAATTTACTCTTTCTTAGAAGCCCTCCGTTCTCACTTTGCTTCTCTTCCTTCTTCCCTTTATAGAAGCTATGAACCTTACTGCTCCTTGGCCATTCCCTCTTGGATGTTGCGGTCCGACCTGCTCCTCCTGGGGGGCAGGACTGACTCCATTGGAGCTCCCTCCCCATTTGTGTTTGTACCCTTTTTATTTACAAACCATTTGGTGCAAAGGAATTCAACAGCGTGATGAGGAATAATCCAAAGAGTGAGGGGAGTGGGAGGGGTAAAAGAGAGAGAGGAAACTGCTCCTGGCTAGTTAGGTCCTTTGGATCCTTTGTGTCACTGACTAACGATGTCAGCCTAATTAATAAGCTATGGAAGTATAAACAATTGTGTCAAAGGGAATTTAATTATTGGCAATATAATATGATTGTGATTAATACAATTAGGTTCTCTAATTGCATTAGCAAAACCCAAACCTAGCTCCTGGTCACTAATTGGGCTGCAATTCTGGCTAAACCAGCTGGATAAGAACTTCACCCACCAGATTTTGTGCACAGTCACATGCAGTGACATGGGGCAGCATGCAGCCCAGCAGTGCTGCTGCATGGCTCAAAGGTACAGCCGTGCTCCCCCTGCAGCTTCAGCTCTGTGCCTCCCCATCCATCCCTGCTGCACAACTGTGCAGGGGCAGTTTTTGCAATGGCTCTTTGTGAGCTGTAACACCATGCCATACAAAAGCCATATTTAGGACCTATTTTAACATTCACATTTTCTAGCGCATAGAACATAACGGCTCTTTGGGAGGCAATTTGATGATTATCAGATAGGTATGTTTTTAGAGTGTTTTTTTTTCCTAAGGCACATGTTTATTTAGAGACTGTTTTACAACGTGTGCGTGCTGTGTACTTTCCCCATGCTTTGCTGCACAGCAGTCCCATGGCACAACCCTGCTGCTCCAGCCCCGCTGCAGACACAGCCCCTCTATGCATGACTTTGATTAACACTTGCTGCAGTACTTGCAAATAACGATCCCGGGCTGCTGCTCTAATCACCACTCTCCTTCCCTTCTGGCCCAGGGAGGCATTTGAAGCCAGGCTGCATTTTTTTTCCCCACCTTCACATTAGAGTTTATTAAATTCTCATTCCGATCCGAGCATATTAGGTTCCTAATCCCATTACAGCCAATTAGCTTGCCCTCCACGCGCTGGCGGTGCGGGTGGGCTGGTGGGGAGCAGGGCAGAGCCTCCCTGGTGGGAGAGCTGCAGCTCCACACGGATCAACCTCCCTGCATGCGCAGAGAAAAGATGGGAAGAAGGAGCCTGTGCTCTAGGGGCTGCGCTGCTGCCTGTAAAGCAACCTTGCCCCCATCATGGTGAGCCAGGGAGGGAGCAGGCACGACTCGGGGGCCAGGCTGAAAAGAAAGGCAGACAACCACTTTGGGGGCAAAATTTCCCTTTGTTTATCACAAAAGGCTGATTGATGAGTTAATAAACATCTACAACCAGCCTCTGAAAAAAAAATATACGCAGGTAGACGGGAATTATTCATTCAAATTAACTATAAATTAAAATCAGCCTAATTTACGTCCATTAAAATGGAAAAGCATATCATCTCCCATTCAAAGGAATTTGTATTTGATGCAAATAGAACAAATTCGGAAACTTTAGAAATGTTCTCTGATTGTTCATTTGCATCGTTAACCAATGTAGAATGGGACTGTGATTCAAAAATGGGAGAACAGAAGGAACAATAATTAGTTATGTAAATAATGTGGCATTCTTGTTTATAATTAGTTCAAGAATAAAATAAAATTCACGCATGTCACAGGACTAATTTTCGTATGCAAATTAACAATCAAAATTATAAACGGTAATAATGCAGTTTGGGAGAATGTGGCATTTCTAATTTATTAGCCACGGCATAAGCCAGAGCTGATTCCAGTTGACGTTGGGAGATTTCAAAGGTACCTCTGGGATGAGAAAAGGATGCAGAGGAAGAGAAAAATGAGAGAAAAGGGGAAAAAACAATGTGGCGTGCACCTGTGTGACGTTCTTCATGAAGGAAAGAGAACGCAGCACTTCCTAGGCTCTGAGAGAATGGGGTGGAATGGGACCATTGGTGGGATGGAGTCATTGGTGGGATAAGGTCAGTGTTGGGATGGGGCCACTGATGGGATGAAGGTAGAGTAGGGATGGAGTCAGAGGCTCAGCCCCAGCTCCCTGCAGCCTCCCATCTGGTATTCACCTTAAGAATGCCCAATTGGAACCAAAAAAATTGAAGGACAGGGGAAAGTTTTACACTTCTGTGAACTCCCCACAGTCAGTGGCCAACTATGCAGTCTCTTTTACCAGGACGATGCAGTACAGGAGAACACAAAGCTTGGAAACCCTTTCAGCTGCTCCTGATTTTCACAGTAACAAGGTATATCTAGGCTGAGCTTTTCAGAGTGGGTTCCCTCCGTAACAATCAGAAAGGTCAATGCAGTGGAATGGTGATACAGGAGGCATAACGACGAAGGGACTAGCACGATGGAAAGGCATTTCAAAGAATAAGGCAAAGCATTCACCCATCTCTGAAGATCTAGGCACACATGGAAAACACCACAAAGAGAAGATCTTCAACCAGAGATCCTTCCCCAGTGGCAGTCAGCCCTTAAATGAGGTCTGAGAGAGGTGCAGCCAGGCTCCACCCTTTCTGATCGCACAGCTGAATTGCCTTCACCTGTGGTCCCAAGGCTGACCGGGTCCTTTCCCCAGGTGCTCAATCAGTGGTTTAGGCCAGGACTCAACAGTTACCACACACCCCCCAGCGTCCCATTGGAACATCAATCTCACATGAAAAAAGCCCCTTTCCTCCCATTCCTGCTACTCTGCACTGCACAACTTTCCATCCCTGAGGACCTGCACCACCAGCGCTCAGCAGCAATATCTTGAGCCGTTACTGGGGCTGGGGCCAGGAACACAAACATGACCCCAAACTTTTCTATCTTGCTCCCATCCAGGTGACTTCACCCTGGGGCTGGTAGGGAGCTCAGAAACCTTTGCCCCCAGCCATGTCCAGTGCCCACTCCTCACAGTCCTGCAAGCCAAAGAATGCTTCAGGACAAGCAGAGATATAGGAGTGTAAGGGATTATTTGGTATTAATTATTAAGTATGGTTTATCTTGCTTCCAAATGTGGAACAGGAGTCAGATTCTGCATCAGGGAGGGTAGGACATCTCCAGGAACAGTAATTCTTGGGTTTCTCTCTTAAAATATGCTCTCCACCTCAGCTCAACACTGGAGTTGGAATCTCTCAGTGGAGTAGTGGGGCATGTGTTATAAGGAAAGTAAGTACAGTCACTTTAATTAAGGCTCCTTATCTTTGTGATAGCTAAGGGCCAGCCGCAGCAGTTCTCCTAGACCAGCCCCACTTGACTAACGAGGTTGGCACAGGCAGGGGGAGCAAAGCAAGCAGCCCCATAAATTCACTGAGCCCTGCCCCAATCCCAGTCCCGATCCCCACCTGGAGCCCCATCCCAATCCCACGGCCTCAAGCCATGGTCTGCAATGGGGCAGAACACTGAAATCCCATTTCTGATTCCTGCAAAGCAGGCTCTGGGAACGGTGCATCCGCAGCTGTTTACGTGCGTCACTTAAGCCCTCGGTTGCCAAACCACTGACTGAACCTTTCTGTCAATCCGACACTTTTAGGGTAATTTAACTTAATAATACCTTTGTCTGCACAAGCATTTGTATCTGAAGGGTTATTACCATAGGAGTTATTTTAGGTTGGTTAATGGTATGTAGTAGACTAAATTGTCAGAGCAGTTACGCAGGCTGCTGCTCAGAGTGTTTACCGTTCGAATCCTTCCGTCACTTTACAAAACTTCCTGCCCTTACCTGAAAGTGCCATTGCAAATTATCAGCAATTCTCCCCCGGGTTCTCATGCATTGTTAATTATTTGTTTAGAAGAAAAAATATCAGACTGTCCAGGTCTTAATTGTTATCGCTCTGAGAAGATCTGAAATGGGCACTTGTTCTGTTGGCACTGTCAGAATTGCAGATTCCTGCAATTGCCTTTAACCCATCGCATTGGAGGAGCTCACAAGGAAAGGGGCAGGGGAAACAACCTTTGGGAAGGGAGAAAGGACAGTCCTTGTAGAAAAATATCAAGCATTTGGCAAGACCAGAGGAGCTGTCTCCCTTTTTGCTCCACATCAATGAGTCACAGGAAAACCCATGGCTGTAGGCGGCAGTGATGCCACAGCCATCACCAGGTCCATACTGCAGGGCAGAGGGGAAGCAGCATTTGTGGGGCTGTCTCCGCATCCTCCCTCGAACACTGTGCTTTGTGGCACCCATGTGGCAGAGGATCCTCAAGCTGCACATTGGAAGTGCCAAGCATGTCCACAAGGCACTGTGGCTCTGGGCACAGGGTGGCCTTGGGGCAGTGCAAACTGTCCCCATGTCCCCGAGCTGCCACCCCACAATGGGTGACCTTGAGGTGGCTTTGCTCTTTGGCTCAGCTGCAGCCGCAAGATTAAATTCTGCTCCTGTCCTGGGAATCTGATGATAAAAAGTCCTTTCTAGACAGAATCTAGATAATGAACAGCTCCCTGGCTTCGCAGGGGGAGAGGGAGTGTGGAGTTATTACTGCATTAAAAAATCTCCAAAGTCAACTAAATTCACCACAGAAGCCGAGAACCAGAATTCTTCTTCATTACAGCAAGGTAGTGCATTAAGCATTATAAATAACGCTATGCTAATTGCCAGATGGGCAGCACGGGAGTGGAGCTCTGGGCAGGGCTGTGCTGAGCCCGCAGCCACCGCACACACTGACCGGTGCACCTCTGCCACAGCTGCAGAGCATGGGAAGCCAAGCATAGCCCATGCTCTGGGCTTCTCCACAGTGTTGTGTTCATCATTTGGTACTCTGTTTTGTTTTTTTTTAAAACGACCTGCAGGAAGCCCATAGGGATGTGTCAGCCACCAGCACTGCGGCACTGCAGCGCAGCAGGGTGTGTGCTTGTGGCAGAGAGGGATGGTGGTGGAGCCGGAGAGAGCCTCGTGTCTGTGGTTTCCAGATGTTCAGAGGCTTTCAGTGGTCAGTGGAGATGTGGAATTGAATTCAGCAAAATGCCTGGTCCCCTCCATACAGCCACACTGAAGGGCCCTTGGGTCAAAGCCAATAGGGCATTAGTGATGATTTAGTGGGCATGGTGGGGATGGGTGGATGGTTGGACTAGGTGATCTAAGTGGCCTTTTCCAGCCTTAATGATTCCATGATCCCATGGTGTGAATGAGGCACAGAGTGATGGGAACTGGGAGCTCCCCAAGGTCTGCACAGACAGGACCAAAGCTGGGGACATGATCGCTGGGATGTCACCGTGCAGGGATTGGCTGCACAGTGGTGTGGCAGCACGGGAGCGGTCAGTGGCAGAGCTGTGCCCATGGTGCATTTAGGTCCAAAAACTGTGCCTTAATTACGCAGAACAAAAGGAAAGGACGAGCCAAGCCACTGAGCAGCTGCAGTAAACAACGCTGTGACAAGCCCCCGGTATTAGTCACAGGCACATGGAGAAGTGGAACATATATCTGGGAGGGCATCCAGCTCCCCACTAATTAGAAAAGCCTCTGACTGCTGAGACAGTGCTAATTCACAGAAGTGCAGTCCCCCAAGACTTTGCTTAGGGCAAGGAAGGATTTACACCTTGTAAAAAGTTATTCTTTATACGAAGGCTGTGCCTAATAGGAATATTTCGGGAGAGTATGTTGAACAAGAAAGGAACTGAGCACTGGATGGAAAGTCCTTTGCCTTCCTCCTCCTGCCTGCATGGAGCGGAAGCCACAGCACTGCTCCTGCAGCCCCAGCTCATACCAAATTCCATTTGTCCCCTTGGCATGTCACAGCCCACACCCTCTGTCACCACAGTGCCGCCAGCATGTCCAAGCTCTGAGCTGCAGCATCCAGGTCAGTATTTTGGGCTCCTCTCTTTGGTTGAAGGGAGCTGAGCAAAGCCACACCTTGCAGCGCTCGCCTGCTCTCCTCATGGATTATTTTCTAGGCGATGGGAACACGGCAGGGAGATGCCGAGCGGTCTCACCGCCTTCCCTTGCCTTGACTGGAAGCAGAAGGGCCATTTAGGGGTGGCAGAAACCTTCAGCGCAAAGACTCTTTCTGACCTTCAAAAACATCAGCGCCAAATTGCCGGCAAACAATGCAGCAAGCGAGCAGCGCTGCGCCGGTCCGAACCCGGGGGTTCACCCATCACCGCGCGCCGACGGCTCTGACAGCACCGAACAACAGCAGAAATAGCAATTTCTCACCGAGCATCGCGCCTGACATCTCCCCGACCTGTGAGCAGCAGGGACCCTGCACACAGGTAGAGCCTGTTTGTTTGCCGCTGCCGCAGTTGACACTGCTGATTAGAGGAGACAGGCAGACGGGCAGACACGGCGCGAGGGGTCAGCGCTGGGCTGCTCTGCCTGACCCCCGCCGAGCGCCGCTGCTCCGCATCTGCAGCTAAATAAACCGAGTAAATCATCCTGGCAGACAGATAATTAAATAATTATCAGCCACTTAATAACAAGGAGTGGGTGTTCGGCATTAGCATATTAGACAGTGTCTTTAAGGGCTAATTGTTGCATTACATCAGAGTTACTCATTCATTATTCTTGTCATTTCGGGTGATAATTTGCACTTTAGGAGACAGAGACAATTTTAGCAGGCAATTAGAGACATGTCAGGCTTGGCCTAGTGAGTTACTGTCACAATTATTGCATTTTTTTCCGGTGTCCTCATTTAGAGGCGTGGATGTGAGGGCAAACTGTTCGGCACAACAATGTTGGGCACAACAGGCTGGGATGGGCACCAGTACTTGGGGCTGACCCATAAAAGCTACGACAGGAACGCGCTCTGAGGAACTTGGTGCTCCAGTGCCCAGTTTCCACTCGCCAGTAAATCTCTATGGAATAATCCCAACCCAAATCGCTCTGAAGCAGCTGGCGAGGGGCTGATGTGCCGCAGTAGTTATCAGATTGCCAAATCCCAGAGCAGTGAGGATGGGCCAGGCTGCCTTGGCACAGTGCTCCCTGCAGACCTTCACCCACATGGGCCAACCCCCGCTGCGCATTGGCAGATGTAACTCATACAGCTCCGGCGAGGCCAAACGGAACGAAGCTCACGCGACTTTGCTGAGCAACCAAGTCCGAGAGTTATGGCCAGGTTTAAATATTTCTTAAACTACAGTTGAAAGGAGAAGCGAGATATGCAGCAGATGCACCTTGGGATACATGCATTATAAGGGTATATATAGTCAAATAGAGTTAATTAAGCTAAAACCACAGTAAATCTGTCAGAGCCATATTAACACTATAGTCAAAATTGTGGAAAATATAGTATTTTCTATAATAAATCCTCTTCCGTTACAGATTTATGTTGGCATCTGCATAGTTACCATAGTTTTACAATAATCATTGATCAATCAAAGTTTTATGACAAAACTATAATTTTACTGTGTTTCTTTCTTACTTAGTTTCCTAGTTTGCTTAATTCCCAGAATGCAATACAGTAAATCTTTTGGTCCGAGATATTAAGTAGATAATAAGAATGCCATGTAAGATTTGCTTATATTTTAAACTGTCTTTACAAATGATTTATAATTAGGACCAAATCTAAGACAAAACATTATTAAAGTCCAAACCCTCCATAAATTACCAGACTTTGCTTACGCCTGTAGTAATTTATTAGGGCTTTACAACAGTATTTTCTCTGGTGATATCCAAAGCTTTATATGTCATAAATGGAAAATATGAGTTTATAAACTATACAGAAAACAAGAATGATCCCCAGTGACCCGAGGTGACAAACTCATGCTTCAATGTAACGTCAAAAACATTTTTCAGTAGAAACATAACGGAGCAGATAATGCGATTGCTCCAGACTTAAAATGCATCTTCCTTCCTTTAAAATTAAACTGAGATGTTTCAGCGATTCACCCAGACTTTGCTTTTTTATTTTCCTATCATCAAAACGTTGCATTCCATTTTATCAGCGTTATCGCTTCTCTTTTACCCTATTGTCTGCGCTTCGCGGTATTGTGATGTTCCTAAGTAGGATGAGTCACTGTTATCAATGCAAAGTGTTCCAACATTCCGCAGCCGAAATTGCAAATCTGTGCCGAGGGTTTCAAAATTTAATATTGCGTGCCAGGAGAATTTTGATTATTATTTTTTTTAACAATATGGTTTCAGTAGAGAGAAGATTTTATGCTGACAGAATCCCGTCATTAGTCACCACCAACGCTTTATTTTTCTGCCTTTCTCTTTACTCCGCTGTTTGCCATTCGTCCCACCATGTGCCGCCAGCACCAGGACAGCTCCGGCACTGGCTCCAGTGACAGCAGCAGCACCTCAGTGTTGCACAGCAAAGCAATTAATTATTCGTCACCGCTAATTCCCAGTGCCCCTAGGGGCCAGGGACATCTCACTGCCCTTAGAGACAGAAGCTGAAAGGAGACTTCTGGGAAGAAATCACAGCTGGAGTGAACGCGCCTTGCTTGCAAACACTCCAAAACAACAGCCAAACCCAGTACAACCATGGCCAAAGCCACCTGCCCTGCATGCATCACAGCTCCCGAGTCCCTGCCCATGAGTGCCGTGTTCCTATCCCATCCAGCCCCATCCTGAGTCATGCGGGATGCCTTCTGCCAGCTCCAGCCACACGCTTCAGCCCCACATCCCTGTCCCGATGGGGACAGCGCAGTTCCCCATCCTCCCAAAGGGAGGGGAGTGGAGAAGGGCCTGCGCTGAAATACAGACGTATGCAGATTATGCCATTAAATTTTTATGTGAATTCAAAAAATCCAGTGTTGACTTCATGACGCAAATAGGTATGAAAATTCTGGTGAGCACGCTCATTGTTACAGAAATCAAATGGCTGAACAGCCGCTAATGAGGCAGACAAGAAGCTTCACTCAGCCTCTGAGGATTTGAAGGCAAGAAGAGAGGAAGGCGCGCATTACATTATTCATGCTGCCTTGTTTGAGTTTCAAATCACAGGAAGTCATAGCAAAGGAGGATCAGGGAGGTGGCCAGGGAGGGGCTGTGTGAGTGCTGCCACCCCCCTGCACATACGGACCTGGGGCAGCACAGAGGGCTGCAGGGAGATGGGGATGCCACAGGAACCCACGTGTGGTCATTGCCCAGGAATGCGCCCCAACCTCTGCACTGTGCATCCCAGGCAGCATCTCGGGTTGGGGGTGCATTGCATGGTTGGGTGTTGAAAACAGTGCATTGTGCTGGAGCATGTACTGAACTCTTACAGGTTAAAAAAAAAGGAAGAGAAGGGATAATCACCGATCAGAGAAGCAGGCATGTGGGCAAGTGCTCCATAAAGCAGCAGTGAGGCACACGGTGTAACTGTTGACCAAGCACACACAACTAATAAACAGATTCCCTGAGTACTTCTGCATTTTGTAATTATTACTTACCCATAAAAATCCCTTCTCCCTCCTGCCAGCATTATCTTAGTAAACTTTATGAGTGCTCATGAGGTTAACGCAGAACCATAAATCTGCAATGGGTCGAACAAGTGAGAGGAGAGGAAGTGTTCGTAAATCTGTTGGAATTGCTCCAGTTTGTTTATTTAATAAAATACTGTTTCATAAAAAGGCTCACAGACCACGGCTGGGTGCGAGCTGCCTGCTCAGCGTGCAGGAGGAGGAGAGGGGCTGTGTGCTGGTATCCATCCTGTGTCCATCTGTCTGCCTGCCTGCCTGTCTGCCTATTTGTCTGCCTGCCCATCTGCTCCCAGGGTGCTGGCAGTGTTGGGACCCTTGGGATTGCCTCCGCTGCATGGCCAGCGCAGAGTTAAGCCCACACCCAGCTCTCCACAGCCTGCGTGTATTTCCATGGGTTTTACATTGGAATTTGATATCCGCAGCTACAAGGCAACATTTATTTTCTTGCCCTTCAATGATCAAACATGTGGCGTTGAGGTACAAGGAAGCGGAGTTTCCATTAGTAGAGCTGTTTTCTTTTTGCTGTAAAATATCAAATATTTTGACATTTCCATCAGATTTTCCTTTGTATCAAAGCTTTAATGGCAGAATAATCTCAAGGCTTTCAAACATCACGGATTTTCGTGTTTCTGAGCCCTCCCTGCTCCAGAACGGGACATCTCTGCAGGCAGGTGCCGTTCCTCCAGCACCACGGGGAGGGGACAGCGACGGAACCCCGCGCCCTCCTTCTGGCGGCACGGAAATGTCTTCCGAGAGAGGGGCTGCCTCCAAGTGACAGTTTATCTCACTTTGATAGTTATCTGCTTAACGTCTTGTGTTGAAGTAATTACGGTGATATTACCTTTTTAAAAATAATAATAATAATAATAATTGTAATAACAGGTATTTGAATGACCGCAGGGTTAAGCAGTCGTGCTGCGCGAATTCCTAGTCCTGCACTTTTGGTGTCCCCATGGGTGGTGGCACTGCCTGGTCCTGCCTCCAGCCTCAGTGCAGGGTCCCTGCAGAGTGCTCGTCTTTCCCCTCTTCATCCCCTTCCCCTCTCCTCTCCCTCCCAGCTCTCCACCTCCCTACACGCCCTCTCACTGTCTGGACTCTCTCTCCTTTCTGTTTACGGATGTGTTCAGTTTCTCCTTTTCCACTTGTTTTCTCCAGACATCAATTTTTCATGCTGGATAGCTGAGGAAAATTAATTAATGATTCATAGAAATACTGTGGTTATAATACATAATTAGAGGACTGTTCATAACCTGTTGCTGAAGCGGTTATCAGTAATTCCACAATAACGAAGCAATGTTTTTCGGCACACTTCAGAAGCCCTTACACAACCAAGTAGACCAATTCATTTATTTCTCTCTACATCTTGGGAACACACTTCAGAGGATGGGATGCCTCGGACAAGATGCTGACATGTTCTGAAGCTTTCTGAGTGCGATGTCCCAATAATTATAGAGACATTAAACAAAGGTAGTTCTCAGCAGGGAGGAATTATGGGGAAGAAGGATCCTGACAAGAAAATGACAGCTAAGAGTGGCCCAAAGAGAGTTATTCAAGACTAACAACTTGGTTATTGGAGGCTTTTTTGGTGCATGCACAGAAACGTATCTGGAGGCTGCCATAGAGCAGGGGCAGCTGCCAAAATCACCCCAAATTTCCTGCCCTGGGCCCGGCCCCTGGCCCAGCAGCTGCCCCCAGGGAACCCCACTTTTTTCTTTCCCTTGTTTCCTATTAGCACTGCAGGGTGTTAGAACCATTCTTCCTATTAGGGGCCAGATATACCCACAGCCTTAATGACAGAATAAATACCAAATACCTTAACATTTGAAAAATGACATTTATTATACCGAGTTGTAAATAGAGAAAAAAAAAAATGACAATGGAACACAGTGTAGATCTTACATAAACTGCACCGGTTCTGTGTAATGACTATGATAATGTCAGTGCTAACAAGCAGATAATTGGCATCACTGAGATAATTTTTGGCACCTTATGCAGAGGGGAAACTGTTCTGCATAATTATTTTACCTAGGAATATTCTTCATTTAACAGGTCTATTTGCATAACAGTTGGAACTTTTTAAGCTATAAAGGTTGTTTAATACGTTGATTTGTTTCATCCATGAACCAATTGTTTATTCATGAGAACCGGCACCTGAGGACTTCAGTAATTAAGCAGCAGTGACCCAGTTGGAGGCAACAGCCCTTTATTGGATTTACGGGTCCGGGCGGAGGCAGGATTAGCAGACCACTCACAAACACCGGGCGGGCTTTTATAGCTGGTATAAAGCTGAGTCATTCCCTGCGGTAAAACTTTATTTCCTTAACTTTTACAGAGTTGATAACTTCGACATTTCACTGTTGGTGGAACGCACCTGCCTGGTGGCTGCATGCTCACACGTAGCTGTCCCAGTACAAACAGAGCACTCCTCTGCCCATGCAGCCTGTATTGCATTGCTGCAGCACTGTCTAGTGCATGCACAGTTAAATTCTCCTCTGGTTCTCGTGCAGATCCACTGCCTAGCAATTAAGCAGGAGTACGTGATAAGAAGGATGAGCAGTGTGATGCATACAAGCCCTGTTTATGTGGTAATTGTAATTGGATGGGAATACGGTAGGTCAATACTACCAGCACATTTCAAGGCAGAGATGAGTGCATTTTTCAGCCCAAGTGCAGTCTGACAGATCAGGCTGATGAGCTCTCTCAGTGCCCCAGCAATGTCCCCGCCTCGTGTGCCAGGCTGTCTGGGAACACAGTGACGCTGGACGCTGGCCTTGGAGCCAGGCACGGCGCTGGCCGGGGGCCAGGCATGCAGCAGTACTTTCTCTGCATCTCTGAGCATCCCACATTTGTCTTCTTTTGCCACTCCTTACTCGAGGGAACCTCACGGCATCCTGGCCAGACCCTGCGCTATACACTGGAGCCACGTTTGTCCCGTTCAAAGTATGTTTCCAAAGGGAGGCATGCACTTTGGCTCAGGCTCCATAGGAAAACCTCAGCATGTTCCCCAGCACAGCCATGAGCATTATGATTCATAGCAGCCCTAAAGCTTAAAGTCTGTGTTGGAAAAGCTTGCATTCCCCACACGTTACACTTTGACGCTTACTTGGCTTCCCCATTTCCAATTCTGGATCCTGCAGCCAGGAGAGCACCAGCCACACTCTCACCAACACTTTGCATCCAGCACTGGACACCTGAAGAGAAGGAGGAATCCACTGCTCTGAAATTTCCTAGTGGATGCTCAGGGTCTCCAATGCCATCCTCCCTCTATCCCCATTGCCTCATACAGCCATTACATGCACAGAAAACTCTCATAGAATACAATTACAAGCAGGAACCTTGCCAGAAAGCAGCACGTCGATGCAGAGAACCTTTTAAATTCTGCTCCTATGAAAAACACACCTGGTCTTCCAGATTCTGCATCAACAAGGCCACGAAGAAATGTTAGTAAATCACTGCTATGCTTTGGTTCTGCTAGGCCTCACGTATCCCTCAAGTTTCAACCTGTGAGTGCTCCTATTGACTACCAAATTAATCATGTGCTTAAGTGCCTCGCTGAATCAGAGCCCCAGAAATGATTTGCCAACAGCTTCTTTACAAAGCAGTTCTGTGCTTTGCTGGAGCGGAACCAGGCACACCAGCAGAGCTGGTTTTGGGATGTTCCAACCCAAATGGGTGTCCAACAGGGTGCCCAGAGAGGTGGTGGTGCCCATCCCTGCAGACACCCAAGGTCAGGGGACAGGGCTCTGAGCACTGATGCAGCTGTGGGTGTCCCTGTGCACTGCATGTGAGTGGGACCAGATGGCTTCTAGAGGTCCCTTCCAAGTCAAAACATTCTATGACTCTATAAGATCCCTGTCCCCGGGTGCTGCTCGCTGCCTTGCTGGTGCACACTGCAGAGCACAGCCGGCCCCGCAGCACACAGCACAGCTCATCCATCAGCAGGGTGTCCTGGGCTCTGGCCTTATAGCTGTGATATCACTACTCTATTTAATAGCTGTTCACTTTTCTGCTCCCTGACCACATAAACCCTGCTTGAGATGAGCAGCTACATAATCAGCATGCTCACACACACATGCACAGCGTGTGCCCCAGGCTCACAGTGTCGGACACTTCCCAGTTCCCTGCACGATGACACTGATTTTGAAAGTAACACCTCCAGGGCCAGCTGAAAGATGTGTTAAATAGGAGTGAGCTAGAGTGTTAGCAGCAGTGATGGAACGAGAGGGAAGTTCTGGAACATTGTGCAACACGTTTCGCTCAGCATGCATGCACCGCTTGCAGCTCGCTGTTGCATGGCCCGCAGACCTGCAGACCAATTTCTCTCTGAAAAAGAGAGCTGATGTTATTGTTTATTGTGCTTATCCATACATGTGCACATACACGTGTGCATGCACATCCTGCAAAATCAGAGGCTGCAACATCCAGCTCAGCTCTAACTTTTTATAGATTGCATTCCATTTCTTCCCAAACAAGGCTGTTGGCTTTAGAGAGGTGAGGTCTGCAACGTGTTTGCACATGAGATATTTGACTCCTGACTGTGTTCTGATGAAGTTTCCCTAACCTTCATTCTAGCACATCTACTGGAAGGAACAGCCTGTACCACGGAGATGGACTCAGAGCCAATACATCACATACTCATTCTTTCAAGGCCATCTCACCGGCCCCTAACGTTCTGCAAAATGTTGCACTCTGCTGTTTTATAAACTTTATGTACAAGCCTGCAGTTTTTCAGCCATCACCTGGGGCTTGCAGAGCATCAGGCCACCCTCACCTCCCCCTGGCCCCTGCTGGCACGCAGGCTCCGGGAGCAAGCCAGCATAAAAGTTCCAACATTTCCAACAGGAATTCTCCATCTGCCGCGCTAAAAAACATCCAAAGCGCCTGCCTTAAATCACAGCCCTCGCCTCGTTAGAGACAGGTGTCCAGCCTTCTTAGGGATTAGCAGGTGATAGCTAGGAGCCACTCTGCTCTTACTCACTGAAGGATCATAATTACTGCATCCCGTTCCGCCCACAAGTTCTGTACCACTTTTTTTTTATGACTCCACCAGGCCATCTGTCTCAGGGATGGAGACCACACTCGCTCCTGTTTGATTTTTCTCCTTTTCAATTCCCAAGCCAGCCCTTGTTCGGCGGGTGGATTTATTGCTGCTCCTCGCTGCTCCCTGGCTCTGTGCCACCGAGGGAAGCAGCAGCTCGGTGTTCTGCATATACTGCCACACTGCCAACCCTGGGGGCTCACATCCCCTGTGTCCCCATGCTGAGATGGCAGAGCCCTCCCTGCTGTGTCCAAAAGAGAAAGGGTTTTGAATTCTCCATTCTCTTCCAGGGGATCTCCAGTTGGTGAGGATGGCCAAGTTCAACAAATCACCGTGGGTGACTGCATCTACCATGGCACAAAACCCACTCCCTCTGTCCCTGTGTCACAGGGCCTGGGTGCTGCTGTGGGGCTGATGGAGCCCACCTTGATTCAAGATGCTGAGGATACTATTGATCTAAACAAGTTGTCAGTGAAGGAAAAGTTGTAATTGCTGCTGTAGTTCCATTGTAACACACCAGCCCCGAAGGGAAATTAAAGTTTGCAGCTAATAGGGTTGTATGATCCTTCAACCTTTGATGTATTGAATCTAGAGCAGCCCGTGGAATACTGATTTGATGCACAAAAGATCATTTTTAACAGCGGCTGCACCTCCAGCTTCCTCACACCTCGTTCTGCTCCCAGTCCCAAGGCTGGGGTTGGTGTGTGATGGATCCCAGTGTGAAGAACGGTGACCCATCCCACAGCTCCCTGCCCACACCACCACTGCATCCCCAGCACCTGGTGGGCTCAGCTCCAGCTCCAGCCCACGTGGGAAATAGCTCACGCTGAGACTCCTGTAGTTCACGCCATACCTGGAGCTGCCACATCCATTCAAGGAATATGGATTTTGCATCAGGATCATCAGTTTCCAGAATTCAGCTTTCAGTCAGAGTGTAATGTGTCATCTTCCTGCCTGGACGCAATTTCCTTAAAGAAGCAATTACTGGTTTCTAAGCACAATTGTCTGCCCCATTAATCACCTGCAATTATAAAAGAGAACTAACGGCCACTCCCTGGTGTTGGGGCAGCCCGTGGGGCTCTGGCTCTGTGCAGCGGACGCAGAGTGCTCCTGGGTGCTGTGTTCCCACATGTCCCTTGGGAAAGGAGGGCTGTGCTCACCCTTCATCCCCACCTGGCCACATCCTTGCTATCGGAGCAGCAGCCCTCATGCTCTGCTTCACACAGCCACCGTAATTCGGAGTGATGAAGACACTCTCCCTAATTACTTCAGTTAATTAGCGCCTCGCATCCCCTGCAGGTTGCACAGGAGGAGCCCCAAAGGCCAGCCTGCCTGCCACCCCATCCCACCTCACCAGGGACACCCGCACCCCAGACACCCCACACCGTGGGGCAGCGCCTGGCACCTAAATCCCTGCTGAGGACAGCAGGCAATTTAGACCTGAGTGCAGCAACTAATTAAATCAATATGAGATAATGAACAGCAATTAGAGGTCCAGCTAGGCACATCTTCTCTTGTAAATACTGTTTCTCTCCCAACGGGAAGCTCTTTTTTAATAATCTGTTTGTGTTTCATTTCCAGGAGCCGTAATTCCCCAAAGAAGCAATTTGGGAAAGTGATTTGTTTGTCTGTATAATTGCCAAAGCACTTAGTTAGACTTGTTTGTTTTTCTACAGCTCCTGCGACTCCCAGAAAGAAACAATGCAGCTATTCCTTGTGCTACTTCCCTTCTCTCTGATTTCAGGATGGTCTGGGGCTGGGTGAGGGCCTACAGCAAGTGCCACCATGTCACACAGAGGATGGCATCACCATGCTACACTGAGCATAGCATCACCATCTCCACACAAGAGCAGCATGCCCTGTGTCACTTGCAGACCCTCAGGAGCCTCTCATCTCCCACCCAGGCCAATGGGGCCACCAAGAATCACCCCTTTGTTACACCCCACATTCCTGCCTGGGGACTCCACACACCGCACACTTTGGGTGCTGCCTCTGTGGGATTTTGGCCCTGTGAGCACTCGCCGCCATTGGGTCCTGCTCAATTGCAATAACCTTTCCAATTAAACCAAGCACTCTATTAGCAGCTAAATGCTTCCCCGCGCCTCTGAGCTACGGCAGGACACAGGGCACTCCGCGTGCAAGCACATAATTGGATATCTATGGCTTGTTTAGTTTGCAGCCAATTAGATAGCAAACAGGTTAGAGTCTGCGTCCGTATTAAACACGACTTGAAGTGCTTCCTGCAGGGTGAAGCATTCAGCACCATGGGCTCTGTGCTGTGCCAGGCTGTGGGATGGGGGAGTCTGGGGGACTCCAACGCAGCCCCATGCACCGTGCTGCTCTGTGGTGCTCTGCATGGGCTCCTCCAGGGCAAAGCCTCATCCCATCTATCTGTTTAACATCTCAAATCCCGGAGCTGCGCAGTGTTTTACTCGCAGCTCTGAAAGGAGACAGGCATATTTTGACAAAGCGAGATTATCTGAAATCATCTCTCTTACAGTGAGCGGTTGGTGTATGGAACTTAATTATAAATTAATTAATAGCAGCAAATTTACAACCCGAACGAGAGGGAGAAAGAGGTAGGAAAGATGATTTCAGAGGGAAGGCAGCAAGCCTGGAACAAGCAAAGCCAAAATACAAATGGAGCCATGAGCCTGGAGCTGTGGGCTCGAGGCTGGTGGGGCAGCACAGGGTGGTGATAGGCACCAGTGCTGGGCTGGGCAGTGAGAAGAGGCAAAATATGTATTTGTTTGAATTATGGCATTTTAGAGCACTTTCTCCAAGAGAAGATTGCATCTGGCACCACAGGCTGAAGAGAGACAAGAGGATGGGCACCCAGCTCAGCTGTGTAACTGCCATCCCATCCCATCACTGCAGAGAGCAAAATGAATAACAGGAAAATCAAGAGTGCAGGACCATAGAGGTAGTGGTAGTCTTGTCTGGTGCCACCACATCAGCTTTCAGTATTGGTGAACACATTTATCAGCAAAAACGACTTGAGATGAAAATTAGAGAAAGGAGTACAGGCCCTTTAAATAATAAGGTAATATGTAAGGCAGCCGGGGCTGGTGCTGCTGGGGGGCTGCCTCTGTGCACCCTCAGCCAACAGGACCGAGCCCGTTCCAGGTGTGCCACCCATGTGCTCTAAAGGCAGTCACTTTCTTGTCAAAATTTTCACAGCAGCTGCGTGGCAAAGACTTTTGCTTACAAAACAGTGCTGGGATTTCTCCAGGGAGGCAATGGATTCGGAATTTGTAAAGCTGCTTTCAGCAGCAGTCAAGACTGAAAGAGGAGTTGAGATAAACATTTGCATTTTTATTTCGCTGCTACAGTTCTCTGATGGAGCTTTGCAAGCAAAAGGATGGCCCCTTTTGTGTATGCTGCCGGGGTGAGTGCCAATCACTTACAAAAAGCATGCTGTAGAGCCATCTCCAGACAAGGAGGGTGTAATTCCCGGTGGGCTGAGCTGATGCAGCACCCCCTGCCTTACAGCATCAGCACATTCCCACAGCTCAGCCACCCCCAGCTCACCTCCCACTGCCTCTCTGGAAAAGTCACATGGGACCTTGGTGTTTTGTTCCTCATTTGGGTGATACTGTCTGAAGCCAATCACAACTCCCACTCAGGAGAAGCCATTTCAGACACAGCCGTCCTACCCTGCCCATGCAGCATCCAGCCCCTTGGTGTGATCGCAAGAGAATTCCTAAATGGGGGAATGAGCAGTTGGTGCTCTCACGTCAGCTGCAGTGTGAGCGAGTTCACCACCAGCAAGGCACCAGGACACAGTGACACCAGGACACCAGACCACAAGCAAGGCACTAGACACAACAACAGCAGGATGCCCAGCAGGGCACCAGGACAGTGCCAGGATGCAATGACATTTGGCCACCAGGCCTCAATGACTCCAGGATGCAATGACTCCAGGATGCAATGACACCAGGACACAGGATGTAATGACAACAGGCCACCAGGACACAATGGTGCCTGGACACCAGAACACCAGGATGCCAGGTCACCAGGATACAATGACACCAGGACAAAATGACACCAAAAGATCAAGTCACAGTGACACCAGGACACAATGACGTCAGGTCACCAGGACACAATGACACCAAAAGATCAAGTCACAATGACACCAGGACACAATGACGCCAGGACACCAGGATGCAGTGATGCCAGGATGCAATGACACGAGGACACCAGGACACAACAAACCTAAACACTTGGATTCAGTGACACCAGGACGCAATGGCACCAGGACTCAATGATGCCAGGACATCAGGATGCAATGACACCAAAGCACCAGGATGCAGTGACGCTAGGACACCAGCACAACCTCACTCGGCAGAGCCATGCCCACAGCCTGCCCAGGGTAGGGGCTATTGTACAGCAACCAGACCACCTCCAGAGGTCTTCTCCAGAGGCACCTCCAAAACCCCATCAAAACACCCCATGGAGGCTTCCTCATTGGAATCGATTCTTCAACGAAACAATCCAAGATAAAACCGGATCCGTTTTGACTTTCTTTACTCTCTCAAACATTTCAGAGATAGTAATGAATTATGGTATACTTCTCTTTTTTTCCTCCCGTTTTATTATAATATTTTAACAGCTGTCAGATTGTGTCATCGCAGTGAGATTGCTTCAGTGTTTATGAATTGGAACATCTCTCGAAATGTTCCTTTCTGTACAACTGAGATTCCTATCTCTACAAACCAGTGCTGGGGGAGAGAACAAAGGTTTCAGACGCTGGAATTCCTCCTAGGAAAGCATTTTGTTTCCCAAATAGGCCAAAGTTAACACGAAGTGAAGGTGCTCCTCACCCCTCCCCAGTGTCACACCATGGCTGATGGTATATGCATTTTTATTCTCTGGCTTGCACCTCTCAGGGCTGTGCTGTGCAAGATCCTGTTCCATCCCATAAAACAAACCTGCACCAAAAGGTGGAACCTCTCCTTCACTGGGACTTCCATGGGCACAACTTATAGCCCGTGGCCTCTACACTGAAATGCAAAGAAAAAACTGCTCTTTTCCTACATAGTAGTGCTATTCTGAACTCACTACCTTTCCTGGAGTTCAAGTTTTGTAGCCTTTTTAAAATTCCTGTCGTAACGCTTGCTTTTTATTATTTTATTATAGGACATCATAAATTAGTTGTCACCATTTTTTAAAGGTTACTGAATGTGTAAAATAATGTTTGCCCGATTCAGGAGTGCAGTAGTTTATGCAATTATAAAATAGCACATCAAAAAAAGCCAGCTTTTCCCTTGCTGCTTGCATAATTCATCACTCATTCTGTTGTCATGGGCAAGACCTCTCCTGTTTTTCAGACAACAAAAAAATTAAGTTTACATTTTCTTCTATAATTAAAAATTTAAAAGTTTAAAAGGAAGAGAGTTTGTAATCTGTCCAATCATTAAAAGCTGGAGACACAGCATTAAAACTCACAGAACCCAGTGACAGGGATAACACTCTACTCTCTGTTTTCCAGCCCCTGAGTGGGTGAGGCAATGGCAAGGCATGAGGACAGTGATAGAAATGCTGTGGCCATTCCCAGAGCAGGGACCAGGCATGGGGAGCACAGGGTGCTGGGGTGGTGCCTGGGTACGTATCTGCGTGGAGATGAGTATATAGGCATAGTCATAGAATCACAGAACCATTAAGGTTGGAAGAGACCTCTGATCACCAAGTCAACACAACCCCACCATGCCCACAAACCTTGTCCCTAAATAGAATCACAGAGTCGTAGAATTGTTAAGGTTGGAAAAGAACCTCAAGATCCCCCAGTCCAACCCCAGCCCACCCCCACCATGCTCACTATCCTGCCCCTCAGTGCCACATCTCCACTTTCCTTGAACACCTCTGGGGACGGTGACCCTACTACCTTCCTGGGCAGCCTGTTCCAGGGCCTGACCGCCCTTTGGGAAAAGAAAATGTTCCTAACATCCAACCTGTATGTTTATTTTTATATACGTGTATGTGAGCACAGGAGGAGAAGGTGCTGAGACAAAACCCACAGACTAGATGCGGGTGGTAAGGAATGCTCACAGCACATCATATGAAAGCACAGCCTGAAGCATTGGGGTCCAGGAAGGAGGATGCCAACACTCCCCAGCCCCCAGGCTCTCCATGCCAGGTGTGCGGCTCTCAATGACGCCGAGTGACAAAATCTGCATTAAGCGAACCAACAAGGCCGCCTCGGAAGAGGCCAAGTAGGAAATAGCGGGCCCCATTGCCTAATGGGACTTATCAATTATTATCTCAGACCATATTTCTTTGAGGGGTGATTGTTTCACAGAGCCTGACATCTCATATAGCTTTAAATTACTCACAACCGGGACGCCTTACAAGATAGCAGTAAAATCAGGAGAGGATTGGGCAATGTAATTATAGTATGGAAATGATGTTGATCGCTCAAGCAGTGAGCAGACCTTGAATCGAAAGCCCCCTCGGCCCCCCTGCTCCTCACCACCACCGCCACTGAGCACCTGAGCGGGCAATGAGGAGAGGAGAAGGATGGGAGAAGGATGGGAAAGGGATGGGAGACGAAGCATACAAACAGGCTGCATTGCCTCCAGAACACGGTACTGTGATGGAAGTAGGGTCATTAAGGACCTTGGAACTTCCTTGCTTGGACTTGCAGTGTGTTACAGCCAGCGCCACTCCAAAAGCAACATTTCCATTTCACGGAGAATTTCAAGGTTTTGAAACACTGTTTTGCTCTTACATGGCATTAATTTTTAATCTTTCAAAATAATCTTTCAAAACACCGCATTTCGGTTTTGCTACTTTGGGTCTTTTACCCTTTTACCCTTTTACCCCACTTCAGAAGTCAAAAGAAAAGAGAGGGGAAAAAAAAAAGCAATGGAAATGGTAAAATGAAAACGCAATGTTCATGTTAAAAACAGTATCAAAACTCCCCATCAAATGGTGAAGAACTCGGTAAAGCCCTTGAAGCTGTGATTTCCCTTCTATTGCTGGAGCTATGCCACCCATCCAGTGCCAGAGCTGGGGTCAGTCCCTACTTTGCCGGGTGGTGCCTGGAAGCAGTGGCAGTGTGGGGTAACAGCCAGAGGTCTGCAGGAGGGAATGAGGGTCCCCAAGGAGAACCGCAGAGTGGAGCCGCTGCTTCAAAAGCAGCCCCTGTTGGGAGGGCTGGGGCCGGGAGCAGTCGCCGATGGGCACAGCTGACAGCGCTATCAATTTGACGTGTTTAAATGCTGGAGCAGGAAGGCTGCTTCCAGGAGAGGCAGAAATCATGAATTGCTGCTTCTGCTTCTTTTTTTTTTTTTAATTAAAAGCCCTGCTTTCCCCGGCTCCTTAAAAGTTGATGCTCTGTCAGAGGCTTAACAAGAGGCTGTCAGTCCTGTCCCCAGCAGGGAGAGCAGGGCTATGGGATCACAGCCACGCTACCAGCCCCAAAATGGGCTCTGCCCTGCACCCTGCCCTATTGCATGCCAAGAAGCACCCCGAACATCTGAGAACAAGGGTTGGAGCTGAGCTGGAGAGTTGCGCCTAGGAGCAGAGGTCAGCAGAGACAGAGGACAGGAACACACCGCTGGTCCAGCTGGGGAGGAGTCCCCATCCTGAATCGCATCCAAAACAAATGCCACATTTGGTCTAAAATGATGTCACTGCTGATCATTAGTGCAGTAATTACAGTGAAAGCCTTTTGCAATTGTATCCTCTGAAGGGTTATTAATGCAACCCAACCGCACCAGTAAATGTCTCATTAGTCTTATTTCAGACTTATGTATTTTTCAGAGCTACAGAATCCTAATAGACTTTTCCCTCCAATAATATTAATATCTGCTCCCCCCCCTAGCAGCGCTGGCAGCAGCCCCTTCCCCTCCAGCCCCGGGGGAGAAAGGCTGCAGGAGGCAATGGGAGAGAGGCTGAGAGCTGCTGCTTCATTCCCTGCTCACAGCAGACATCATCTAGGGGAGGCAGAGGGGCGACCAAACCAGCGGTGATGGGGCCAAATGTCAGCAGCCAGAGCTGCTGCAGGGGAAGGTGGAGCAGGGGCTGCTCTGTGCTCCCCTGACCCTGCTCTGGGGAGAGGGTAGCAGCAGCTGTGTTTGCAGACTTATGGCTGTCCAGGGGTATCACGCACCAGCAGCTGCACAAACACGGCCACAGCAGGCATGGGGAGGAGGGAGCGGGCAGAAGGCTTAGGGCAGGGTTGCAGCCCTTGCACTGTGCTGCGATGCAAGACACAGAGGGAAGCGAGCGGAGCGGTGCTTCATGGCTGCTGCTAGCATCCCACAGGGACAGCACAGGGCAGACGTCCAGATGTTTCTGGCACGGGGGGACTCCCTGGTGGATCCACACAGAAACAGTCTGGGAAAGCAGCGTGGCTGCAGCCCGAGGCACTGCGAGTGGGAGCTGCTCCCCTCCCCACACCCACATCACACCAAGCCATTCCCCACGCAGCCGGCGCCTTTCATCCCAGAGAAACTCACAGAACAGAGGACTGAAACCCACCAGGAAAGGTGACAGATTCTCCTATTCTTCAAAGAGGCTCTTTAAATATTAAAAATAGCATTGTTGTTTTAGCAGCGTTAATTTAAATGATGCACACATGACACATTTAATCGCTTGCGCGCGCTCCAGACACAGCACTTCTCACAGCGACAGGAGCTGGGTGGGAGCTCTGCCTTCCTTGTCTGGCCTAACACAGGAGAAAAGGAGAACAACCACAGCGAGGAGGAGGAGGAGGAAGGGGGTGAGACGCATTCCCAGCCTGTTTGTGCACAGAGGGACATAGCACAGCCAGCCACCCATGGAGCCACGAAGCCTGTCACATTCCCCAGCCAGCAAGGCTGGGAGCTTGTTCCTCATGGGGCAGATGTAGGCAGGTCAAGCACAAGTAGTCACCCAAAAGCACGCACTGAACTTCTTCCTACCTCTCATCAGCCCATGCTCAGCTCCCACTTAGAGAAAAAGCATAACTCATCTGGGTTCTCCACCATGATTCACTCTCGCAAGTGTGCTAAGCACTCTCTCTAAGCAACTGAACCCACACGTAGCAAAGGGCTTCTCCTTCCTTTGAAGACCTCACCAAGGGCAAGAGGGGGAAGTATATGATTGTCAAATGATGGAAATCATCTGCAGCTTGGCTTCACTAATGATGGATGGCTGCTTGTGAAGATCTGAAAGCATCACCTCCAGCTGCAAGGAATTGAGAGGGACCTGAAGCCCTTCATCACAGCTTGTTCAATGCATGCAGGGAATAGTCCAGTTTCTAGTGATCGAGATAGCTAACTTTATCTATATGAAGTGAATACCATTTACATGTGAACTCTGGACTGTTCGTGAGTCAATGCAGTGAGCAGGTTGTGGCCCAGCCCCTCACATCCAAGTGTCCCCATACGACGTTCATATGTCTCATTATGGTTTACTTCGAAACAGACCTTGCCCAAGAGTTGAGCAAAGCTGAAAATAATTTAACTTTCAGTCCTGGCTGCTTGCCTCCCTCTGAGTCATAAGTTGCTGAAGGAATTGTTTTAATCTGCAAATTATTTTCTTTTACTAATTCATGCTAGTGAAATAAAACTGTCATAAATTGCAATCAGCCTAAAAGCAGATATGCTAGGAGCTGCCTTGTGGACAGGTCTCTCTCTGCTCACGGTAATAGGAGATTCAAAAGTGATGCAGTAGTTCTCTGTGCTCGCATGGTGCTTTCCAGCTCAGGATCTCAACGTGGCCATAGGGATTCTCTTTTCTTTTTACTGTGATCATTATTCTTTGAACTTGCTGCCAAAGGAAAAGACAGAAACAAGCCAAAGCGCAGAACTAAAGTGAAACAGAAAGATACAGATTAGCTATTTCTATGTGCTAACATGCTCAGATGCAGAATAACAGGAAAGTTGCTCAGCTTGCCTGATCTCTCCTTATCAAAAGGAGAAGAACTGCAGGGACAGGAGCTAGGAGCACTCTCCTGTCCCAGGCTGCCCCTCTTCTCTGTATCAGTCTCCTGTGCCCTTGGACTAGCTCTGAGGTGTCCAAAAAGATCATGTCCTATTTCAAGTACGAGGCACCAGGCGATACCAGGGGAGGTGCCCTCCAGGTGCTGCAGGGCACAGCTGGGGAGTTCCCAGCTCTCTATAGCACCCACGGCCAAAGGAGGGTCGCTGTGCTCAGGCACCTCAGGGCTCATGGGAGGTGGTGGAGCGGGCGGCAGGAGGAGGGCAATTAGGGAAACTCACGCCTGCAGACAGCTTAGCTGGAGCTGGTAATTACAGGAGTGAAGGTACAGAGCACTTCATCCCAGGTCCTGCTCCAGCGCTTCAAGGAAGGGAGGTTTGGATTATGCATTCCGACATGTAACAAGGTCCACTGGCTTGGAACAAGAAGTCTGCCAAAATGTGCGGCCTTGGAAGGAGGAGCTGAATAGGAGAGAAGGCTGAGACCGCCTCAGTGCTGTCTCTGCAAGTGCAAAGAATATTAACAGCCCTCCGTGGGAAAAACCAGCCACCTCCAGCCGGGAGGATGGAGAATTCAAACCCTATTCCCACTTAAGTCCTTGGATCTCATTTTCCTTGGCCAGATGTGTTTCCCAATGGCCTCTCCTGGAAAGAAAAACCTGAGCATTGTAATTTACAGTGGGCTGAGTTGAGTAACTCCTGCGTCTTGAGTAAGGATTCAGTGGTCAGGATGGCACAGCCTGTTGTCAGAAGTGCTGATCCCATGGGCCAGGACCACTTCCCTGTAATTCAGGGAAGGACTTTTTTGACTTAAAATGAAGAAACATGCAGCGATGCCGCCAACAGCAGACTATAGTTAAAAAGATGGTGCTTTTGTGAGCACATAGACTGTATAACATCTGCTGCTCCACGTACAAGTGCTTGAAGGAGTGTTTGTGCAGAGCTAAGCAAGTAGACGAAAGCATTCCTATGCGTATAGGGCAAGGGCTGACCTGATTGTGAAAGCAGATACTGTGCTCAAGTGCATCTGACAAGTTTCACAGACTGCACTTGATTGCAAAACTCAGAATACAAAACTTGTCCAGGGCCACCCTGCACAAAGTGCTTGGCACCGAGCAGCGCTGGGCACAGCCTCACAGTGCTTTTTGTGTGCGAGCCATCCATGTGGGCACAGCATTAGAAACGCAATCCTGAATGACACGCTCATTCAGAAATATGAAAGAGATGTAATAAAAGCCTATTACTATGGAGTTTGCTGCTATGGGTTGGTCACCCAGCTCTCCACGTACTTGTGTGGAGGAGCAACCAGGAGACAGGAGCTGTGCTAACTGCAGGAGTGGTTACAGCTGCTGGAAGGGTGCTGCTAGCACCGCATAAGGCACACCAGGCTTGCTTCAGCACTGGGAAGCAACGGCTTTTTGCCTTCAGATCATCCCTCCTAGCTGCCAAAGCCTAAAATAGCTCTCTTATTCATAGAGAAGCGATGGATGCAGTTCACATTCATGATCGGTGTGTCGTTCACAGCCCATGCTCCGTGACAGCTTGGCCCCTCCTCTCACACCTCTGCTTTTGCCTCCCCGTGGAGGATGCCACAGAATGCTCCCATGTAGCCCACAGCCCACACCAATCTGTGTGCTCCAGCAGCCAAGCTCAGAGAGATGCTCAGAGAAATGCCACAGCAATGCAAGCAGCCACAGCCACACACAGCCTTGCATGCAGGCATGCAGCACCATGCCCTGGGAGCAACACGCTCAGGGCCAACCCTGCTTGCCCTCCCATGGCTCTGCTGGAGCTCCTGCCTGCTCCAACACCTCCCCTGCACAATATGACCCTTCTCCTCCCTGGGCCATTATGTTTAGTTTTACAGAGGTGAAAAATACTTGTGCAAACAGGGGGTCACAGCACACAGCATCGCTCCAGCTCCAGCTCACTGCTGCTGAATATCCCACGGAGCCACAGCTCCCGCAGCACACCTACACCCGGTCCTGCTGTTAGTACTCCTCACATGTAAGTGATGGAGAAAAGTGTCAGGCTGGGGAAAAGACAGATCACGAGTATTTCTGGCCCTGACATTTTCCTCCAGATATCTGGATTTCCATATATTTGAAAACCTAATATAAACAACAGAGAGAAAATTTGCATTTCGGGCAGTGAGGAATGAAAAATGGAGGCTGCGTAATGTATTGCTGCTCGAGGAAGAGGAATGACAGTGGTAAAGTCGAGCACACACGACAGCACCCAATCGGCTTGTGGCAAACTCATTTCCTGGCAGAATATAGGGTTTCATCTGCTGGAACATTTAATAGGCATCAAAGAAAGATCGCTTCCCCCCTCTCGGTGCAGATTGAGAGCCTTCGCTCTTGCTTTATTTTTGCCATTTTATTAAACCCTTTATATAGTTTTAATACAATATGTATGATTCTCCCAAAAACAAATAAATTCTTAGGCGCTTCCCAGATCCTAAGGATTTCTAATGGTTATGTATGTTTTATTTATATTGTCAGAGAGACATTAAATACGTGATGTGTAAAAATATGCAAAAAGAAAATCAACTCTAATTTACTGCTCTGTACAGGACTGCGTTACGATACGTAGTTAATTTGCAGCTCTGGGCAGAGCCAAGGGAAGGGGCTGAGCACACTCCTGCCACCCCTGGGTTCTGCTGCAATGGGAGACGTCCCCACAGCAGGGACTTCCCATGGCCCCTCCCAGCCAAGCCACAGGAACACGGGAGTGGCGTCTGCCGAACTTTAGTTATGGCTTGGAGCAGCCTTTTGCTTTGAGATTCCCATATTTAGGAGAAAAAGAAATAGATCACGGGTTTTAATGATTCATCAATTCTGCTCAGGTTCAGTCTGGCCACACCATCCCTCCAGCTCCTGGCAGGAGCTCCCGCCCGCCGAACACACACCAGCACGCAGACACATGCTGAAGAGATTAAAAAAAAAGAAAAGCAAAGAAAGAATATGGAACAGAAGAAGAAAGAAATAAAAAAGAAAGTAGAGAGAAAAAAGGGAAAAATGAGGAAAAGGGAAGGAAGGGAATAAAGAAGGAAAGGGAGGATGGACGGAAGGAGGAGGGAAGGATGGACAGAAGGAGGAAGGGAGGATGAAAAGAGAAAGAATAAAGAATAAAAACAAAGAAGAAGAAAAATAGAATGAGAAAGTAGGAAGGAAGCAAAGAAAAAGAAAAAGAAAGTGCAGTACCTCTTAAGTGTTCAGTGCCAAAGTCTGCCACTGTGCCCACTGGCCCTGCCTGCCATGGGGCTGCTCAGTCAGCGCCGTGGTTAGTGCTGACCCCATCAGCTCTCCCAGTCCTGCCCATGCCAAAGCTGGCCGTGACACTGCACTTGTTCTGCTGCAAAAGCATGAATTGAGGGTCATGGGTGGACCTGGGAGCAGTCAGAGATGACTCCAAGCACCCACACCAGGTGAGACCTCAACACAGACATCACTTTACTGATGAAGCTCCAGCGACAACAAAGACTGAGCAGACACAGCTTTCACCAGAAGGCACCAGGATGTTCTTAATGTCACTGCAAAGTGTGCTGAGCCTGCAGACACTTATTAAAACACCCTAATTGCATATTACAGACCTAGAGCTCCGTCTACACAGCAAACATCCACCTGCAGAGGAGTCGGGGCACAAGAAAGGCTTTTACAGCCTTTCTATCCCAGGCACACTGCAGTTAATTGTAACACCAATGATGCAACGAGGCACTATAAGTCCTTCCTGACTCGTGCCTGGATCAGGGCAGACAGGCAGGAGTTACCCAACCCCTGCTGCCCACGGGGGGTATTTTTCAGCATTCCTGAGAGCTTCAGCCCACTGGTGCCCTCCCTTGCTGCCCACAGCTCCCACCAGCCTGGCAGCGCTGTGGGCACACGGTGCGTTTCGCTTTCCAGGTTTGCGGTTGGAATGATGATCCTCATCACCACTCAAATTTAATTTCAATGGTTTGCTTCTGCTTTCATTTTATTGGCACCCATTATATCCCCCTTGTACCTCTGGCATTTCCTTAATAGTCTTTTGACTCATCTGCTCTCAGGAGGAGAAACATTTTTTACCAGAACAATATGAAGTAACAGTTATAAAATCCGTAGCCTGGTGATAAATGTTAAGGACTCATATTCTTTTATTGGAAATTGCTGTCTTTCAAATGTTTAACAGATTTGTAAAAATAATTTCTCCAAAAGGTTACGGTTCCATTGAACTCCATTAGAGAGAGGCTGCGCTCTAAATCACGCACCGCGTCCAGGAGCCCGCGGAAGGGGACACGCCAAAGTCATAACTTTCTCCCTTCATACACAACGCCGCTTGGCTCCTCTCCAGCATTATTCCATTTCCAGGACACTTTCCTTGACCCCTGGGTCCTTCAGCCCCAGCAGAGGGGGTGTGCCTGCCTGAATCCAGGCGTGAAATTATGAAGGAATGGGGCCTCGCTCGCTCTGCTATGCTAAGACCTCAGATGTGAAATCGCCACTTTTTTTTTTTCCCCTTCTCCTCATGCCGGCCTGTCGCATGCCGGGCGGAAAAGATTGTATTTATCACCTGTCAGGGTTTGGCAGAGCTGAGTTACGTGGAGCAGGACAGCATAAAATTATCATACACAAGCATGAAATTACAAAATCGCTCGGAACTGAACAACAAAATTATTTCATTTCTGAGGGAGGCCATTCCATTTTTTAGTCATGACACCTCAACTGCCAAACTTTGAATTGAAATTGAGTGTGAGGTGCATGGAATATAGACAGCAATAACAAGCAAAGGCATGTAAACTAGCCATGCAAATACACTACATTAATGGCCCCGGAAACCTCCCACAGGAGATATGTAACTAAATAAATGTCACATGTCCCAATAACTCAACTTTTCTTATACATTGTGAAATGAATTATGCCACAATCGGAGTGGGCTGCTCCTGTGACGGAGTCCCACTTGCTCAGCGTTCTCCCAGACAGTGACTCCTGGATTTTGTTTTTCCCTCTCCCAGCACTTACTGTCGGGGCATGAACATCAGATCATGGGATGGAGCTGGAGCTGCAGGGGGTGCAGCAGAGCAGAATGGTTTAGTAGCTTGTGGTAGCAATGGTAATAGGAGGGCGGTTGGACTAGATGATCTTGTAGGTCCTTTCCAACCTTGTGATTCTATGGTTCTAATGAGGCAGAGCTGAGGATTGGTGACAACAGACCCATCCTCCAGACAAACTTGCCAACTGTAAGGTATGATGCTATTACACCTCACCCAACTGTAAAACCCCCCAGTCCATGGAGCAGAGCTAACATTTCTACCTGCCTGTCACAACCTGGGCTCAGGGTTGCTCTGTAGGCACCAAAAGGGCTCACAGAACCATGCTGGGTTCATGAGGCTGCTGATGCAAGGCATGCAGCATGGTGAGAGCAGCACTCCCCCATTTAGCTTCCCCATCAGAAAGGGCTCAGCCCAGCAAACCCACGCACTGCCAGGGAGCCAACGCCAGCAGTAATTGCAGTGAGGAGTAAACGAGCAGTTCCATTTTATTGCAACTAGTAGCATCCTGATGGCTGCAGGCAAGGCAGTCCCAGAGGAGCAATATTTCACCCACGCTATTTGTGTCTCAGCTCATGCTGTGCTCATTGCATCACCCCCCAGGGGTCAGGCAGAGCAGGGACAGCACCCTGTGCCTGGCAGCAGAGGTTTCACAGGAGCCCCGTCCCATACACCACACCCCACCTGAGGCAGCAAGGGCAGCACAAGGATGCACCAACACTTCCAGCAAAGACAATGGCAAATCAGATTGAGAACAAAGCCCATTGCTGAGGCCAGTTCTCCCAGTGCTGGGTGGGGAGAAACCTCCCACCCTCACCCCACACTCAGCAGCAATGGGGCACATCTTTCAGAGGGCTGTGGGGCTCTGATCCTTCCCTGAAACTTTTGATCTTAGCAGATTGATCATTATTAGCCATCGTTCTCCTGCTCTGCTTGCTTTAAAATATGAAAGGGGATTTTGTCAGGGTCAGAGTTCCAAACTGGAGCCCAAGCAGCACTCAGAAGGCAGCATCGTGGCACGGAGAGATGCAAGAGAAAAGAGATTCCTGGTGATTTACGATGGAGGAGGCAGCCTCGGCCTTCACTTCTCTCAGGCAACCCTTTGATGCTGCCCCTTTAATCCTTCACCACCTGGCACTAGTTATAACTGTAAGATAGCCTTTATATGGAGAAGCATTTCCTTGTTTTTAATTAAATATAATGAGAAGCCTTGGGCAATGGGCCCTGTGCTCCCCTCCCAGCACACTCTATGCCTGGCCATCCCGGGATCACACAGCAGTGCAGGAAGACCCAAGCCCCCAGAAAATAGGAAAACCACAGGGCAGGTACAGCCAGGAAAGTGAAGGTGAAGCCCAGGCTTCACCTCTGCCCCATAGCAGGGCTGGGCATAGGATGGGGCAAACCACAGGAGGGTGGAAAGGGGGAGGTGGGTGCAAATGCTCTTTGCAGCAGTCACTGCTATAAAGGCAGGCTGGCAAAAGGATGCAGCAGGCATGGGCACCCCAGGGACTCACGGCCATCCCAGCATTCTGGAGGCTTTGGACAATGCTGATCAGCATCACAGAGGGGAAGGAGAAGCTGGGGATTATCATCAGTTTAAGTCAGTTCAACTTCAGTTCCCAGAAAAATATTGGAACAAATGATCAAACAAACTATTTATAAGCACCAAGGAGATAACAGGGTGAGTAGCAGCCAACATGGGTTTGTCAAGAACAAATCATGGCAAACCGATCTAATTTTCATCTGCGACAGGGTAATAGGCCTTCTGGATAGAAAAGAAGCAGTAAATGTCATATCTTGACTTTAATAAGATTTTTGACACCGTCTTATATGACATTCTCACAAGCAAGCTGAGGAATCATAGTCTAGATGAAAATACTGTTTGGTGAGCGTAGAACCAGCTGAAAAGCAGCAGCTAGAGACTGGCAGTCATGGAGGCTCTGCTGTTGGAATGAGGGACTGCGGCCAGGTCTACCCAGTGCTACTCAGTATTACCAACCCATGCGATGGAAAACATAATTAATAAGTCTGCAATCTCTGAGTTAGAGGGCAGAAACAGAATAGCAAGGGGCTTGAAAGACACTAGAAAGGATTTGAGAAAAATAGGGATTTATCCTATGGATCCCAGCACAAGATGCAGCCCCTGAGGTTCAGCGCAGCTGGGAAATGGCTGGTGTGATGGGAGAAAGGAGCCCAGGAGGGGTCTAAGATCAGGATCTGAACTTATGCCAGCACAGTCACAGTGCTGAAGGGAAAGCAAACGTTTTGCAGGAATTTATAAATAGAAACATGACATCCATGATGCACAGGATGAGGTTGTTCCCACCAAATCAGCAGCGACAAGGAGCTGCTGAAAGACTGCTCTGGGTCTGAGCAACACAGACCAAGGGATAGAGCCCACAGGTGGGCATGGAGAAGGAACAGAGCTCTGGAACCCTTTGGCTGAGCAAGAGATGTGGGCAGATCCTGCACAGTCCAGATGTTCCCACCTGCACCCACATCACTGCTTTCCCTGCCAGGCTGCAAGCCATGATCACTGTTTTATTATTATTATTTTTTACACAGGGGGAAGTGATGTAGGTTACCTCCCAATGTGCACACACCGAGGGGACAGCCCTTAGTGGTAGGTGCAGGCCCAAGGGACCCACAGAGGTCAGCAGGAGAACAGGGAAAGGACTCACGGCAGCGCACCGCCTCCCTTTGTGCATAGCTGTGGTGGCACAGCCCCAGGGAGAGGCACACCAGAAGCTTTCTGATGCAGTCACACCCCAGAGCTTTTCCCCAACACCTCCCCTGCACAATATGACCCTTCTCCTCCCTGGGCCATTATGTTTAGTTTTACAGAGGTGAAAAATACTTGTGCGAACAGGGGGTCACAGCACACAGCATCGCTCCAGCTCCAGCTCACTGCTGCTGAATATCCCACGGAGCCACAGCTCCCGCAGCACACCTACACCCGGTCCTGCTGTTAGTACTCCTCACATGTAAGTGATGGAGAAAAGTGTCAGGCTGGGGAAAAGACAGATCACGAGTATTTCTGGCCCTGACATTTTCCTCCAGATATCTGGATTTCCATATATTTGAAAACCTAATATAAACAACAGAGAGAAAATTTGCATTTCGGGCAGTGAGGAATGAAAAATGGAGGCTGCGTAATGTATTGCTGCTCGAGGAAGAGGAATGACAGTGGTAAAGTCGAGCACACACGACAGCACCCAATCGGCTTGTGGCAAACTCATTTCCTGGCAGAATATAGGGTTTCATCTGCTGGAACATTTAATAGGCATCAAAGAAAGATCGCTTCCCCCCTCTCGGTGCAGATTGAGAGCCTTCGCTCTTGCTTTATTTTTGCCATTTTATTAAACCCTTTATATAGTTTTAATACAATATGTATGATTCTCCCAAAAACAAATAAATTCTTAGGCGCTTCCNGAAATTTCCAGCATTTTAGTTTAAATTAAATACGTTTTTAAAGAAGCAATATTTAACTAATAACGCTTAAAGGCAAAATTAACGGAAGGAGAGATTTTTACCTACAGAACAAGGTTTCATCACAGGGGTTCCCGGTAAAACTGCCCTCACAAGAAAACAGCACGTTGCTTTTCTAAGGAAGGATTCTGTGAGAAGGATGGAAGGCACGGGGCAGTGCCAGGCCCCCAGAATTACCCTGCCCATCCCATTGCCCGTCCCATCACCGCCCTTGAGCTCCCCTGGGACACGCAGCACTGGGCAGAGCCATGCATGCTGGAGGTGCCCCATCTTGTTTCAGTCCTTCAGTTAAGCAGGAGAAAGCAAAGAGTAGAAAATCAAAAGGTTTCACAGGAAATAAGCACACTGCGTGTTCAGCAAATGGGAGGCAATGACTGTTATGGCAAATTCCCCCAATTAACTTCTCCACCTCTGCTTATCAGGACTATGTTAGAGAGGAAAACTAGAAAAAATAAACGTTAACTTTGGTTCCCTGAGAACTCATGGCAAAAGGCAGTCCAGGCTGCTGAGGCGATGATGGAGGCACCCTGAGGAGCTGGGAGGGCTATGGGGGAACCAGAGCTACCCAGCTACAAAGGGGTTCCCACCAGTTGCTGAGACCCCATCCCAAAGTCACAGCTCCTGGAATCTCTTGGGCACAAGCCAGCAGCAACCACACACATTCAGGGGGTTCCCCACCAATTGGCCCCTTTGGCTGAGAGCAGCCCTTGGGGTGGCTGTGGCAGGAGTGATCCATGGCAAGAGGAAGCTTCAAGGATGCATGTCCTTGACACGTGAAATATAAATCTTCAGGCCGGGGATTGCCTGTAAATCCTTCCTCATTAGCAGGGTTGGGAGCCAGCTGGGGGCCAGGAGGGCCTGGACTCCCCCTCCCTGCTGGGAACACCAACCCTAAAGAACAGGGGCTGGGTTTCTTCCTATCCACCAATACAAAACTGTCTTAACCACTGTGCCTATGGCAGGCGGGTTGGAACTAGGTGATCTTTAAGGTCCCCTCTAACATCATTCTCTGATTAATCCAGTGCTGGGGAAATAAGACTCCCCATCTTTGTCCTGGCACATTGTGGGAAGATTACCCCCCAGATAAAGTAAAATTATCAGGTTTATTTCTCAAGTGTAAAAGCTGAGGAGCCAGATGCAGGGGCTGGGTAAGCAATAGGAGCAGTCCCCGTTGGTGGGAGAGTCCCACAAACACCACAGGCAGGGCTGCACAGAGGCAGGAGCTTCAGCAAGGTTCTAAATTGGTCTCCTGATATTTTACAAAATAATTTTATTTTTTTTTTTCCTAAAGTACTTCTTGATATTTTTATGTTTATATATTTTAACTCCGGATCAGACTCATAAAAAATACATGAGGAGTAAGTGGTTTCCACAAATGTTTTATACATGATTTGGGAACAGACAGTGTTCAAGGCAAGGGGAGGAATATTCCTCACCACGGCAACCTCGGCAGCACAGCGGACAGCTCCAAAAGCACCCATCCCTACGTGCAGCACAGCCACCATCAGCTCAGCACCCAACCAACACTGCTCCTCCAGCACCAAAGACCACCACAGCCAAAGCCTACCTGGGAGACTAAAGAGTTAACGCAATATTTCATTGGCTTCCTCTGTCGTAGCATATATTATCTTCCTTCTTTTTTGACTGTGTAATACCATGCAAAGTTTTTTAAACGATACAATTGTGTTCTATTATATTCCGCTCTTCAGGGAGATTTTAGGCTCATTTTTTGCATGAATGATACTCACTCGATGCATTTCAATGCTGACACAGATAGCACTGTAGGCACACACAGCAGATAGGGTTATAGCAAGTGCACAGATAAACGCAAAAACATATGGCAACACGAGGAAACTCTACATTTTTTATTATATAAAAACAGAACACATGTTCCTAGATACAGTGAGAAGGAGCTGAAAGATGGAGTTACTGTCTCCTTGAGATGGATTTTTATAGGACTCGCTTAAAATAAAATCTAAGCAGGGATTCTCTTCAAATTCTCCCCTTTGGAGGACTGGACTGCAAATCAAGTTTTGCACAACCCCCGGATGAAATTGGGTTTGGGAAGGGTTTGTCCACCTTAACTGAACTGAGCATCATCTGTGCTCCGAGAGGCCCAGAGTTGGCAGAGCAGCCCCACACCTCCCCTCTCTGAAGGGACCCCACCCCAGCAAAGAGCCCTGGTGTAATTGCAGCACTGCACACAGCAGTGGGACAGGGAGCACCACAGCCACAGGGGCTCCCAGGAGCCAGGAAGGACACCACAAAGGCTGTCAGCAAAGGTCTTAAAAGAAATTATAGCCTGCATAAAAATATTCACTCCAGCCAAGGGCCCTAAAACATTCCCCTGAGCATCGAGCAGTGACTGAAAGTATATTACCATGCACTTAAGGTTACTGTAGTAACCCAAGGTCAAATAGCAGCGCGTTACATCCCGGCGACCAGGATGGATTTCCTTCGGCGCTGGATGGCAGCGGGCAAGCAGGGCTTTCGCCAGGCGCTGGGATTTAACTCAATATTCAATTTACCCTGGAATCAATTTTGATGGAGTACAATTCCCATTTATAACCCTGGGTTATTGCCAGCAATGCTGTTTGATCAGACAGCGGCAGGCTCCGGCCAGGCACATCCATCCCCACCGCAGCACATCCCGCACCACACAGCCTGGGGACAGGTGGGGTGGCAGAGGAGGTATTTTCCTCCTCGCTTTGAATTCCCATTATTTTAGAGCCCTTTTTTTCAGAAGGGCTAATTACATAATTCCCATGTTTAGATGGATTGTCCCCAGGGCACCACCACACACGCCAGAGCAGGATTTCAGCCCCAGCAAGGTAGCGCTTGGTGGATGGCATAATGGCATGGCTTACACTACAGCCCAGTGCCTGTTCTCATTTGTTTGTAGGGCTCTCTGCTCTTCTCTCCTCCTCTCCCCTTGGGAGTTCGTTCCCCATAATTACAGGGCTGGATGAGCCATCGCTGCCTCACGCTGTTCACAGCTATTTATATTTAACATATTTAGGCTCCCTGGGTCAGAAATGGAAATCATTCCACACCTAGCTCACCCTTAAAGTTACAACTGCTGCTCAGTCATCAGATGCTGAACGCAAAGGATAGGCTGTTAGAACTGCACAATTTCACAAAACAAAAAATGCACAGTATGAGGTGCAAAGTCTACGTATGGTTAGGTAAGCTCAAAGTCAAATCTTGCCCATATCTGGTTGGATTTGATGACCTTAGAGGTCTTCTCCAATTGATATGATTTTAAGATTGTGATTTCATATGAACCCAGAAAGAGCAGTGACGAATTGGCACAGCCTGCCCAGGGAGGTGGTGGGGTCACCATCCCTGGGGGTGTTCAACAAATGTAGACATGCAGCACTGAGGGATGTGTTTAGTGAGCATGGTGGGATGGGTTGATGGTTGGATTGGATGATCTTAGTGGTGTTTTCCAACCTTAACGATTCTGTGATTCCATGATGTGCCAGTGGAAGCAGGAGTGAATGCACAAGCGAGGAGATTATTCATTTACAAAGTTCACCATCCTCAGAGCCGAGAGCCGTCCCTTTAACCACTGCTAAATTGTTTTCTGACAGCCCTTGCTGCAATTTTATCCCCTGACATTTGATTTACATATGATCTTTAAGCACCACCACTGCTGTAATAGCTATTTGGTTAATATTCAAATCACTCTGTGATGTCACATACCTTGATAGGTCATTTCACTGCAGCTTGGCAAAATGCATGTAAAAATAAATGTATAACTAATGAAATAAACTGATTAAGGGGAGAAATCAATCGTTTTACTGCTGTAGTGAAGATCTAGCAGTTAATTTAGCATGGATCTGCAAGGGTGCACGTTAATAGAACAGGCTCTCATCTAATTGGTGCCACAGTAAATGAAATACAGTAATATTCCACGATGCATTGGAAGAGTTCACTTCATTTTCTCTGCTCTTTCCTGAGAAATGTTTACAGCACAAAGCAGCTTCAGTTATTTATGTGCCCCCACAGTGGCAGGAACTTATCAGGTCAACTCCCCCCAGCACCCACCCCAACCCCACACCTCCAGCAGGACTATTTGGGGCAGTTTAAGGCTTCTCCCTCTATTTGCTCACTGGTTGCCCACAGCAGGCTGGGCGGGACAAGGCCTGGCAGCCCTATGGGGCCATGCTCTGGTAAACTTTGCAGAGCTTTCCAACTTTTCCAGTAAATAAGGGAGCTCCAGAGGGCCATGGTCATTTCCCAGGCATTTAATCAATATGATGCTGCCCAGTTCATTACAGCTGTCAGAAATATGCAAAAAGTCCCATCTGGTCCTACCAGGTACAGAGCCTGGAATCTCTGGTCTAGAATAATCAAGTTGACTGTCTGATCACCACACCCCGTTTCTCCTAATTTAAGGTCATCCCATTAAGGATGAGTTGCCACCTCCAGTATAAAATGAAACTGTAAATATTTGAGGAATGCCATCTTGGAGCAGTCACAGGCTCACGTCCAAGTGGGGCAGGAGGAGGTCAGCAGCAGTGGGCTGAGGGCAGGATTGCCCACCGCAATCCCACACCACTGGAGAGCCTCTCCCCTCCCCAAAATTATTGAGCCATATTTAAAAAAATAGGAAAAATGATCTATACAAAAGCTTTGCATAAAGAAAGTGATCAATGCAAATTCCACTGAGAAAATTGCACCAACAGATGGAACCAACCCATTTCCAGCAAATGCCTCTGGCTGTGCAGATGGTAATTATAGGATGTATGTAAATACGCAAGCTCTAGGAAGCACAGCAATGCGCACTGCTGAATTGGGGCGGTGCAGGGGATGCCACTCAGCCCATCCCAGGGCCATTTGGCCAGAAGGAAGCTAGGCTTGGAGACATTCCCTGCCACATCCACACAGCTTATGCTGTGCCAGAGCCTAGAGGCCACAGCTCCCGTCCTTGGGCTCTGTGCCGTGGATCTCACCAACCCAAGTGAGGTGCTGAGCCCCCAACCCTGCCCACATGGTGGGTATGGGGTATATAACCAGCCCCAACCCTGCCCCTCCTCAGGGGTGGGGGGACACAACCTGGCCATTCCTGAGGGTCAGCAGGTCCATCCCCCAGCAGGCAACAGGCCTGGCTCCCATTTCTCCAGTTGGATGCCAAAGACCATTCCTAAGGCTACAGGATGTTTTACTTCACATTGCTGCTGGCACCGTTGGTTTATCCTTTCTGAGAAAAGAGCTTGCAGAAGTCATCGGTGTTAAAATGTTAATTGGAGCCAAGTAATTAGACAACGATAGTTAGTGATTTCTCCAAAGCAATAAGCTTTCGGTGCTTTGTTTTAGTGTTATAATAATTACTATTGCTCCATTAAGTACCTCGGTATTTGACAGGAGGAGTCTGCAAATGGTTGAGGACCCCCAGGATCACAGTGAGTGGGCACTGCTGCAGCCCCCCACATCCTCATCCCCTGCTCCCTGGTGTGCAGAACTCTTTAGGCCAACCCATTGTGACCAGCTCCTCTGTTCACAGTGGCACAACCAGATTCAGATTTATAACTGCCTTTCTTTTTTCCAATGAACCAAAGCTTCTTGATGCCCCTCCCAGCTCCCCCACCCCTGAAGGTGATGAGTAGCTGCACAGCAGCCCCAAGGTCCCTGGGTCCCTCCTCCCTTCCCCCCCGAGGCAGCCTGACCCCACAATGAGCATCCATGCAAAGCCAAGGAGCCTCCAAAACAGCCTTAGACATCTCAGTGATTTTAAAATATATTAATTTAAAAGAAAATTGCAGCCTGAATGACCTGTTGATTGGAATCGCCTTGGCCTTGATCAAGCAAGCAATTCTGCCTGGCTTCCTCTCCTTCCTGGTCCCACTGGGTGCCAATTGGGAGCAGCAACACTAAATTCAAGCAGCAGCTTCACTGAGAAACATGTTTCTAAAAGGCAACCATCAGGTGTCCACCTGCAGATGTAGACACTGATATAATGTGTCTACATGCCTTCTCTCTGCATTTGCACTGCTGTTCTGCAGGTGAAGGACATCTCTGCTGCCTCATTATGCCAACAGAAAAGCCCTATCCAAGCTGGATGGAGGAGGGCCAGACAGGGATGCATCTCCTCAAGGATGGGCTCCTTCCCAGCTGCTGAAGCAATGCTCTGCATCACTCCTACTGCAATCACTGCTTCGGACTTAGAGAACAGAGATGCTGAAGGTGTTTTATGGCTTGCACCAACCCAGACACATGCCAAACCACCCCGCAGGATCCAGATTAATGGAAGCAGCCTAGCAGCACTGCCAAAATGAATGCACTGGGAGAACTGAGAAAGAGGAGAGAGCTCTTCCTCCACCATGCTCCACCACTCAGCCCTGGTGCAGAGAACAGGCTGCCCCAAAAACACAATGCCACCCCCAGCAGTGAGCCTCTGCCCCACCAAGAGCCCAGCTCACTGGGCACTGCAGGATGGAGGCAGGGACAGCACCGTGCTAGCATCCCACTAACATTGTGCACCAGCATGTCATACACAGAGAGCACAAAGGGAGCCATGCTCAGACATCACTCCTTCGTGTTCCGTACATCAGCTCTCTATCTTTTCATCAGCAGTCGCAGACAGATTTTCTCAGCGTGAGAACTGCCATGAAAATTGAATGATTGTACTGCAAACATTCTTTTCTCCTTGATGCCCCCCTCTCATTGAGCTGCCTTTGATTTTATTAATCTGTTTTCATTAATATCCTGAAGGCAAGAGAAAAAAATTAAAATAGCAGCTTTTACTTCCTGCAATGACTTCTGCTCCAATTTTTCTATACTAAAGGTGTATGGTTTCTAAGACAGATCATTTCTGGGGATAAGCCCCTTAGTGCCCCCCTCCTCCTCCAGGGACTTGGCCACATGCCTCACAGGCTCCCGCAGTGCCAGGGCAGATGCTGGCTGGTACCTGGCCCCAGTAGCAATGCCATTGCACCACACAGAGCCTAGAGCTGAGCGTAAAGGCCATTCCTACTCATAGCATACACACTTGTAATGGCTAAAATGCAGCAAGGCACCAACACGTAGCTCCAGGACACACATCACTTCCCACCTCCCACCCATCACCACACAACGCTGTAGGCCCTCAGTGGGAAGGGCACATAGGGACCATCCTGTCCCCACCCCACAGCCTGGGAGCCCCTGGTGGCAGGAGCAGCACAAGCAGCGCTTCCAGCCGCTGCCGGGTCTTTATTTTAATGGTGAGACGTGTGCAGTAATAGCACATGTGGGATTATTGATGTTCGCTTTGTACTTGCCTGTAAAATGCACTGACACAGTATATTGCATGGTCAATAGGTCTTTAGGGTTTTTCCAGCAGTATTAAATATCATTCCAAGTGATGTGCCCGCATACCCTGTGAGCTGCTCCCAGGATAGGGCACAAAGAGGGGTGCAGGGAGCAGTCGCACAGACCCAGCATGCAGGCAAGGCTCTGGGGGCAGGGTTAGGGTGGGGGGGTTCCTGTAGGCTCACAACCAATCTCACAACAAGGAGTGCACAAACACAACCAGCATCCAAGAGCTCGCTGCAGCAGGCAGGCCCTGAAATGAGGCTTTGCCCCTTGGCACCCTATTAGGGCACTCCTTCAGCAGTTTCTTGCAGTTTGGGAGGCCAGGAGGAGTATTTGATTATCTGATTTGAAATACGGCCCTCTGAAGAACCCTCCCTATTGAAGAAACCATAAAAAGAAAATCTTTCCTAATATCACTCTTTCCTCCCTGTTCTTTAGGAGCCTGTGAACACTACCATTCATCACCCGCGTGACACTTTCATAATGTAGTCCCAGATAATGGCACACCTTCAAACTCCCCAGAATTGGCAGTCAGAGCAATCAAAGGAGACAAGTGTGAGATGCTGGAGTGGGGCTCCTCTCTGGGTAAGGACCTACAGGCACAGCTTAGCACTACCTTGAAGGACAGCAGGCAGGCAGCACCTGAGAGCATAGGGCCATGCAGCAGCATCAGACCCTGCTGCCTCCCACCAGTTCCACAAGTACAGGGCCCTGTGCAAACAGCAGCCCTGACCTTTCCCTGTGCCAAGGCTTTGCCCATCAGCACCAATTCTGCAGCATACTTAGCCACCAAAACATACCTGCCCAAAGAAATAACATCTTCAAAAACTTATTTTGTAGTTGCTGAAAAAGCTCCTGGCTGTGGATGGCCAAGCTGTGGGTGAAGCCTAGTACAGAGATCAGAGCTAAATCTCCACACGGTGTCACCCACTCTACAGTTGGGGCTGGAGCCTACCCAGGTGCTCAGTGCTGGCATCTCTATGTAGAAACACCTGGCAACACAAAACCAAGGACAGCCCCTTGGAAGGGTAAAGACCACAACTCACAGCCCTTCATTCTTTACTTAAATCTCTCAGGTTCATCCAGAGCAAAACCAGCACCAGGAACACCTTGCCTATTGCAGCAGTCACTGCTCATACAGCCAACCAAGGCTTGAGTTTCAGGCATTCAGTCATCCTCCTACTAAATCCTCAGCTCTTAAAAACAAGCATTCATATCACTTAAAATCTCCACCTCCATACAGACCAAAGAAGGCACACAGCACTCACCCGGAATCCCAGACTGCTACTCCCATGTTCTCCCTAAAGCAAGCAGAGCTCAGCCAGCACTCCTAGCACAGCACCTCACAGCCAAACTCAGCCCTGCTTGCCGGAGCAACATATATACCTGTGCTCTAAAGCCTCATTCAGCCCTGCTGCTGCTAATTAAGGTTGTAATCAGGAACTGCCTTCAGCTGGGGGTTGTAATCAGGAATTGCCTTCAGCTGGGGAAGTCGGGGAGGGGTGAGGCAGCACAGCTCTGTTTGCTGGGCACAGCACGCTTGGATGGGAAGGGAAAGTGAGTGCTGTCTGCTGGGTGCCTTATCTTTGTCTTTAAATAAATACGATTTTGTCAGGTTTATGAAAAATAATATAGCATGTTATTTTTCATAAGCCTGACTGATATCTCCATTTCCCATGGTTCAACTTAGGCCATAAACATGACCCTGCTTGAGTGATTTCACCTTCCCCATTGAACAGAGAACCTTAGCAGCACTCAGACCAAGGCCCTGACTGATTATTGACAAATTAAAAATATAAGCTATTGACCAGACACTGAGATAGAGTCCCTGAGCCGGCGCCCAGAATCTAAATGAGGTTATTGAAGTCGTGCGGATCGATAGCGCAGTTATAGCGCAGAGAGCAGGTGGATGGCTGCATACATAATGTGGAGGGGAGCAGGCTGGGTGCTAAAGTAAATAGTTGTTCAAATTAACAAGGATGCTCTGAGATGCATTCCTCTGCTTACAGCATAATGACTTTCTGAAGTCAGAAAAACTATTCACCAGGCCAGCGAGCGGCAGGGCAGCAGTTCACCATCTGAGCTTCTGCTCAGGAGCAGGAGAGATGGGGATGGGGTCTGCATGGTGGGGACAGTCACCCCCAGACCAATGTTCTGTGCTATGGGAGGAAGAAGGGGCTGCAGATCCTTCCCTGCATGGCACTGCCTGGTCCTGGTGCCCTTTCTCTCCATCCATGTCCCCACAGTGCTGCTCCAGGCCCTGCAACTCCTCCTCGCAGACTTCAGAAGACAGAAGGTCTGGGGCATTATCAGATGGGCACGGCTGGTCCCATCTGCTGCTTGCTCAGCGGTGAGAGTGTGTGGTACCCAGGAACGGGTTGCTCGTGTCACTGCCAGCACTGCCAGCTAGCAGGAGGGATTCTGTGGGAACACAGCTGGAGGACCACGGGGCACAGCTGAAACCCTGGGGGGCACAGCTGGAAGACTATGGGGCACAGCTGGTGGCACTGCAGGGGGCAGGGCTGAAGCCCTCCCCTAGGGCAGGTTAGAAAGCACCGGGCTGTGCACTGGGGCTTTTTGCCTGGAGCTGCATGGTTTCACCTCCTCTTTTTGCTGCATTTTCAGGTGAGACATGGGGAAATCATCCTCCTCACAGGCTCTGGTGTTGCACCAATGGGGGTTTCTCTGGGTGATGTGAAGGTGAGGGCCAGCCATGAGCCATGCCACTGGGAAATGCCATGCCTTCCTCTCTGGGCAGGGCCCCAAGGTGAGACTCAGGACACATTGTGACCCTCCTGAGCGCCCTGTGCAGCAGCAAACCCTCCTGCGCTGCACATTCAGCGCCCAGCAGCGGGGAGCTCAGTAGGCAGTGTGCATGGCTGTGCCCCTTGCTCTCATGGCACTGCAGACATCCTTTGTTTGCTGGTTAAGTGATTTCTTGGCTCTCCTGCTAATGCTTGCTGGCATTTATATTGCTTTAATCAATATTAATTATCTTTTGTCTCGAACCAACAAAAAAAAACTTCTTTTATTTCCTTTCCACCAGTTCGACACCCCGCAGGATGTGTGCCTATTCCTACCCATCCCCATCCCCAGCATTTCCCTTTCCCCACTGTTCTCCAGCCCCAGCACTGAGCCCAGTTGCTGCACGGCAAGAGTTAAATGCTCCACTCGGAAGCAGCATCATTTACCAGCACAACCGGCGCACAGAGCTCACCGAGCCCTGTCCTCTGGGGAAGGCACCGCTCAGAGCTGCCTGCATGTTTGAAAACACTCCTGTCACCCAGCAGGCTGTGGCAGCACAGCGGCTTTCCCAGTGCTGCCTGATCGACAGGGTCAGAGCCCAGCAGCGGGCTGCGAGGAGGATGCTCCTTCAGCCGCTGTGCGCCACGATAGGCACTGACAGCGCCTGTGCCAACCCGTGTTATTGCATGGCTCCGTGCCAGGGCCAGCAGCCGCTCATCCCGCTGGTGATGTCCCCATGCAGCCCCTGCAGGGTCATGCAGGCAGCAGCTATTGACAGCAGCGCTGCACGGAGGGTACAGCTTCAGCAGCCGCTGCTGTGCAGCGCTGCGCTGCAGCTCCAGCGCCGAGATGAGGTTGGAGCAGGGAGCAGCTACTAACAGATTCATTAAACTTGCTCCAGAGCAGCTATAAAAAATCAATTTAGTTCACCAGGCGGCTTGAACCAGTGCCAGTGGCAGGGAGCAGCTCACAGCTGAGAGCTCTCCAGCCCTGAAGTGCCGCTGTGATATGGCCGGGGCTGAAGCACAGCAGCGTTGGAGCACACAAATGCAGTGGTGCAGTCACACGTGGGGCCTGGTTCTCTTCTCCCAGGGCTGAGCTCCAGCTCTGGTGCTGGTCTCAGCCCCATCGCCAGCCCTGCCTGCCGTGGCGGAGCAGTGACAGCCCTCGGTAAGGCGCTGTGCTTGTCCTCCCATATAAATGCCCTTTAATGCCACATCCCCCTCGGGCCATGCAGGCAGCACTGGGTAGGACTGCACGCAGCACTCGCGGTAGCATTTGTATTCACAGGGGTCCCGTTCTATTCAACTTTACTTGTAAATGTGTTCCTTAAGTTTCTTTTCTCCTTCTGAAAATTTTCCTACGGTGAAAAATAATGCAAGGCACCGGGGAGATGGAGCAAGTGACTTCCATCTCAATGACACGTTTAATGTGCCTGTGAATGGAAAGTCTCTTGCTCATTCTGGTCCCGTCCTTTGCATTCGACTGCTTGGAATTTAGCAGGGCAATCATTAAAGCTGAGCGATGTGGAGGAAGGAGCACAGGAGCTCGGTCCAAGATGGTGACACTGGGATGCAACCCTTCCCAGTGCATCAGTCGGTGGGAAAAGCCTTACACCCAAGAAGCAACTGCACAGCACAAAAAATCACATCTGGGGAGAAAATGCAGAGATGCCCACAGGAATGCTGGTGGCTGTGGGAAAAGCCTGAGCCCCCCTATGGCATTACCACCAAGCCCACCCCGCCCCGAGCCTCAGCAGAGTCATTGAACAAACAGATCTGGAAGAACGCAATTGTCGCTGTGGGTTACTCTTAAGCAGATGATTTGCAGGTCAAGGCTGACACTGGTGGGGTGATTCTGCCGCTAATTAGCTTGGTTTTCAGCTCTTGTGCCTTTTTTTTCCCTCTGTTTACATAATTAATTCTGTGAATTTTGTATTCTCACTTAAACTCACTTTTTTTTTATAGAGCAATCACTACTAAAAAATGAATTTTTTATAAGTTTGCCTTTGTTACTTTAAATTTTTTATAAACTTCTTACCCTTAAGGAATATTTCTTATAGCTAGCAATAAAGTATGTTAATTTCATTTGAAAAGGGAAATGTAAGTTTGTATTTTATTAAACACACACACCACCCATATATCTGCATGCGTGGTGTGCTCGGTGCTGAGCGATGTGCAGGAGAACCAAGAGATGGGTGGGAAGGCAGGGCCCTGGGCTGAGGCTGGGTGGGAGATTCTGGTGGATGCCATGGGGGAGGTCATGGGGGGAGGATATAGGGGAGGCCATGGGGCTGGTCATAGGGGACAACATGGGGGAGGCCATGGGGGAGGATATAGAGGAGGACATGGGGGTGGTCATAGGGCACAATATGGGGGAGGATATAGAGGAGGACATGGGGGTGGTCATAGGGCACAATATGGGGGAGGCCACTGGGGGAGGATATGGGGGAGGCCATGGGGGTGGTCATGTGTGGAGGATATAGGGGAGGCCATGCAGGTGGTCATGGGGGGAAGATATAGAGGAGGCCATGGGGGAGGATATAGAGGAGGCTATGAGGGAGGTCGTGGGGGGAGGCTATCAGAGAGGCCATGGGAGTGGTCATGGAAAGAAGATATAGAGGAAGCCATGGGGGAGGTCATGGGGGAGATTATGGAAGATATGGAGGAAGCCATGGGGAAGGCCATGGGGGAAGATATGGATGATGCTTTGGGTGAGGCCACTGCAGGAGGCTCTGCCATTGCGGGCTGTAAAGTGGTGTAAATGATCATCTTTTGCCTTTGCCACAAAAATCTGTATCTCTTGAAATGAATCCCTTTCTTTTTTCACTTTGAAAATATTGCATATTTTTATTCCTTCATTTGCATAGCATTTGAGATCGTCAGCTCAATAGATAACATGGAGTGTGTGTAGAATCACTGAAACAAGCATTACACAAAGCTCGTGCTACCTGGGGAGGCGGCAGCCCCAGTAACAGGATATTACTGCATCATAAAGCACGAGCTACTGAAGGAGATAAAGAATGTTTTCCCCTTTGGACAAGTAACCAGCAACGCTCTGACATGTCCTCAGGTGAAGGCTGCCTGTCTGAAACTATAAAACGCAAGAGCAAGCGGGGGGCAATCGGCAGTGACACAGACACAGACGTTCTCCCTCGGAAGGCACCAGCATAAAGGCGTGTCAGCGCGGTCAGATGCAGTTCCTGGCTGGCCATTGTGGGGCACACGGGCACCCCATCTGCCCTGTAAATTAAGTTTTCTTTGCACTTTTCATAGGATCATAGAATTATAGAACCGTTAAGGTTGGAAAAGGCTTCTACATCAAGTCCAACCATCAACCCATCACCACCACGTCCACTCATAGAATCATGGAATCGCTAAGGTTGGAAAAGACCTCTGAGACCCATTCCCACCATGCCCACTAACTGTGTCCCCAAGTGCCACATCTCCACAGTTCTTGAGTACCTCCAGGGATGGTGACCCCACTACTTCCCTGGGCAGCCTGTGCAGTGCCACTACTCTTTCGCCCCACTTGCGAATGCTTCCCACTCCAAACCCAGAGCCCGTGATGACAAATGTTTTATGGAAGGAATCACCAGGGTCAGCCCGATGAAGGTGACATATGAGTATTCAGCCCCGTTTGGGCTACTCCAAGACAAATCGATGGACCACTGGGTCTCCAGGCTAATAAATAATAACAATGATAAAAATAAAATATAGCTAATAGTCCTGCAGTACATTCATAGGATGCATCCCTCAGACCTAATAAAGGCTTTGCTCTCAAGCTTAATTAAAAGCGATACCGAATAAACTTTCCCTCATGTCTGACCCAAGGTCACAAGTGGTTTGTGCCACAGGGCATGGGCCATCCCCATGGGTTGGTGCCCAGTCTGGGGGCAGCAAGAACATTCCACAGGGCTGTCCCACAGCTGTAATTCATCCTAATTATTTCCTCGGTTAGAGTATGCATTAATGACCCTCGTATTAACGCAGAGTGCTATCATTTGTTTCCATATGAACCAGATTGCTCATTAATACCCTATAAATTGAAACAAGATGCTTCCTGGCTGCTAAGTATCACTGTGTGCTTAGGGTCTGCCCCGTGAATGGCATAGGACCCAGGAGGTGCTGGCAGCCTTAGGGTTGCCCTGCAAGGACAGCTGTGGGACTGCCCCTGCTCTTTGATGGGGTCAGGAGCCCTGGGGCTGTCCCCTTCCTGGAGCTGCTGTCTCAGATTGGGGTGCCCTTTGGCTGCTCCCACTTGGCCCCCTGAGCCATCCTTTGCTGCAAAATCTCATGCCAAGGTGTGTGCCCACAATGAACCTGCTGTTTTGGTGTCCCAAGGGCAGAGGCTGCTTTATTGTCCCCAAGGGCAGATACCTGCTTCTTTATTGTCCCCAGGGCACACACTGCTGATTTGGACAACACTCCACGAGCCGCTGCTGCTGTTGGAAGGACACCTCTCAGCTGGCTCGAAACCAGCACCTGCCTCGTTTGAATCCTTCCTGCTTTGATGAGTTCAGATCTTTATTAGCACAAGGTGTTTTTAATCTCTTATCTATGGCATTTTGTTTTCCCTTTAATCACGAGAGGTGGGCTCAGCTGGGAGGGCACGGCGCAGCTCCCTCCCGCTGCTCCTTTGTAGCTCAATATTCTCATATAGTAATGTTCAATTATTCGTTACACAGTGTCTAATATTTTCTATAGTAAAAGGAGTTTTATTATCAGTTAATGTATTGATGAAAGAGCACCAGTTAGTCAATCGAATATGTAATAAATACAGACATATACTTGAACTATCGATTACTTCAGTTGCTTATGTGAAGTATTGATATAAAGTGTGCAGATTTGCCCTCGGACTGTTGAGTCATGACACACCAGCCACCGTTTTTAATAATAAAAAGTGACTATTTTTAAACACTTCACAAGAAAAAATCCAATTGCTTAATGGGTTTGTGCCTATCACTGGGACTGCTCCCGTGGAGGCAGAGGAAGGCGAACGGTGCCAGAGCGCAGGCAGGTCCCAGGTGGTAATGCTACTTGTGATTTCCTGAGTGATTTGGAAAAGGGAAGCATCAGTGTTGTTAGGCCCAAGACAGTTCTTTCTAAATGCACTTTGAAAGAAGAAAAACCCACAGTATCCATCCTGTGTAAGCCTGCTACGCCTACCAGCAAAACAAAGCCTTCCCATCACGCCTGCTGAAAGGGATAAGCGCTCTGAGCAAGCTTTGTGGCAGAGGTGGAGATGTGCTGGATGGTTTGTCCTGCAGCCAGCAGTGCTGAGGGCTGCTTCCAAGTTGCAGGGTCTTCCTCTGAATTTTCCTGTGTGTTTAAACCCGGCCCAAGTTGAGAATCATAGTCCATCACATTCCACAGGCTGCGGGGCTGAGCTCAGCTGCAGCACTGTGTGCGCACTCTCAGTTTGCAGCAAATGTAGATTTATATTTAAATCACTTTCTTGACATTTAAGATCAGTAACAGTTCTTAGCAATTACCTCTGGATAAGAGTGCATGCGTGCAGTTAGCTCAGGTGATCTGCAGCAACCTGCTAAGTGTGTTTACTGATTTGCAGAAAAACGAGAGGCAGAATAATGAACTGAAAAACTGTGAGGAAGAAAACTCATTGTCTGGTGATGTAGGAATTAAATTTGGCCACAGCTGTGCTGAGGCACAGCTCCACCTTCTGCAAACACCGCTCCCAGGACCCCGCTGGCCACCTCTCTCTTGGTCCCATTGGTTCCATTGGTTCCCCGTTGACTGAGGCAACGTGGAGAGATGGGTGCAGCTGTCCCGGCGGTGTGTAGGGGCAGGGAGTGGGCAGTGCCCTGGAATGAGGCCTCCCCAGAGCAGGGTGTTCCCAGGTTACGTCCCCGTTACACCCCCACACAAGGGAGCTCTCAGCAGAAAGAGGACCCGGGCTCTTGAAACGTGATCTCACCCCACATTCGGTGCACAGCTGCCCTGTGTCTTTATTAAGAGCCCTTCTCTATTCTGCAGCTCTTGTGTTTCTTTGGCTACCCCGTTCCAACCCCAACCCCCCCGGGGAGCAGCTCAGCTCATGCCTAACCCCAGCCCTGGGCAGATCGCTTACAGCAGCCACGAATGGCCCCATTGACGGAGCCCTTTTCAGCAGAGCAATGTGATCCTCAGCCCATGACTTTCCCAGTCCATTCACAACCATCTTTAGGCGTCCCCCCTCATTAAAGAGTCACTGATGTCTTCTGCTTTACCTTTACCAAGCACTACAGAAGAGACTGTTACGCCGTATGGAATTTCTTCTACACAATGGCCTGTGACCAGACGGCTCTACAGAGCGCATCCCTTTGCAAGACATGGCTTTGTTAAGAGGTTCACCAGTCTGAAGTGTTATGGCAACACCAAAACCTCGCAGCAGGACACCTGCAGGCTGCCCAGCCCGCACCACACATCCAGTCACAGAAGCAGGACCCATGTGTTGTATAGCCTGAGTGTTTAATGTTTGAGCCAACGAATTTGCCTATTTCTGTAGTTCTGGCCATCTACATCGAGCAGTTTGTCTGCACGAGTGAAAACCTTCCTGACCTTTTCTATCAAATAGATCTGGGGTCCTGGGAAATCAGAGAGCAAGAGATGTTCATGCAGAGCACTTTCACCCCAAAGGAGCCGTAAACATCTCTCTGATGGGTGACTTTGTGCTGGGTTGGTGGTGCCAGGAGCTCAGAACTGCAGTTTATCACCGATCTGCAGTTCTAGAAGCTATGATGAAAGCTCTCTGCCCAAAGAACCTGGGACCACAAAGGGCCTCTAGAAAAAAAGGGTCATTTTTTCCTTATTTTTGAAGGAAGTATGGCTTGGGTTAGATAGAAAGGAAATCATTTTGGAAGTCTTGCCTACCTTTTTCTCTACTTTTCAAAGAAAATATGCCAGTTCCCACTGAGGAGGTCAATACCTCAGTAGTGTTCCACGCTGCTGCCTGATCTGCAGGGAGGGCTATGGAATTATCCTCACATCTGGGGCAAAAATAAATATTTAATCGTGGTAATGGCCGTAATTTGCATTCAAATGTTTTTCAGAGTAAGAATTCTTCACTAAATGGCACCAAAGGCTTTTGAGAATGATGAACTCATGCGAGAGCGTTGCTTTCTATTCCCCTGAATGTCATCATCAGAAAAATGGCTAAATTTAGCAAAAAAAAAAGAAAGAAAGAAAGAAAGAAAGAAAAAAAACAGCAAAAAGAAAAAATCTATTTTCTCAGTTGTAATAAATACAGTGTGTAGTAAAAAGGAGCATACTTCAGCTGTAAGTGGGGTATTGTTATTTGATATGTGGGGGGAAAAAACAGAAAGCTAATAAGACATTTTTATACATTAAAAAAAAAAAAAAACCATGTAATCCTGGCACATTATACATGCTGTACTTATTCATGGTCTATCCATGGGCAGATATTTATTATTATACACAGCCATCCGTTAAGCGAGGAGATGCAGATCTGAGCTTTCGTCTGGAGAAGCTCAGGGCACATCCCTCGCTCAGAGAGGATCCTGCTGTTATCCATCCCCCTATCTACGCAGCCTTTCCTCTGGCTGTGCTGCTGCTGGCACTGGGTGACCCACTGCTTCCTGCACACACGGGGCTGCCCCATGGCACAACCTCACCACTGAGACTCAGCTCCGACCTCGAGTCCCCACTCGCTGCCCCATGTACTGAGGACACTCGGTGCTGCACCCCATGGTGCTCAGTACTGTGCTGTGCCCGCATCCAACCACGAGACTTCTCAGGCACCCTGAAGTCCCACGTCCCATTATTCTTTCCCAGGCAGTGTCTTATCTATCTGAGCACCATTCAAAGCAACAAAGAGAGCACATCCTTTTAGTTTTGCCAGCTTTCCAATATTTTTTTTTCCAATATCCTTTCAGTCCTGAACACTGGCTGCTGTATGTCTATTCTTGTGTGGAGATAATCCTATGACTTGATTTTCAAGTACTTTTAGTGTCTAGACAGAGCATTGTGGCCCTTTGTCCTTCCCCTGTGGTTCCCTTACAGATTTCTGCAGCCCTCCAGTGTGGGCACCACCCGAACTCAAAGTGGTTGTTGCTGCAGCCCCCCATGTCCCACCTTCCAGCAGAGCCCAAGCACTGCAGTCCTGCAGCACTTCCCTCCGTTACTTATCAAAAATGGCCAAAAAAAGAAAGAGGTCAGAGTGGGTATGGAAATTACCATGGAGGAGGATAAAGAAAGGCCAAGCAGTGACCTGGTCATGGGCATTCACTCCTGGGACATGCCCTCGAGCTGCTGCCTGTGCTCAGGCTCTGGGACAGCCTGGGGGTCCAGCGCAGCCCCTCAAGGACCTCCCTGTCTCCAAGGTCCCCAAAGTCTGCAAGGTCCCCACGAGGACCCCGAGGTCTCCCCAAGGTCCCCAGGCCAAAGATGCCGCAGTCCCCAGTGGCACCCAAGGAGTGGCGAGGAACAGCGGCCCCACACACCCAGCAGCTCCTTCCCTCTGCACCCATACATCAGAACAACCCAATTAAGTCATTTACAGTGAGGACCTGGAGATGGCAGCAACATATAATCACAAACATAAGCAGTTTTTACATGGTAATTATGTATTCTATTTTTTTTTATCAGTGCAACACAGACAGAAGATTATTTTATGCTTGATATCATTCTAATTTTTGATCCATTTTTCCCCCCAACTTAAAAAGGATTAAGATTGGGCTTCTGGTAATAATTTTGGATATGCCGACTTCATAAGTACTACACAGCTTTGTATTAAACCGATTATTAGCTACTTTTGCTTATTGTTAACAGCGCTCCTCTTCTTTGGGCGAACATCTGAGGCGTGTGGAACCAGATGGTTGCAATGGTCAAGCCGAAAGGCCAGAATATTTTTTAAGTCTGTTTTAAAATAAAACATACTATTCCTTTAAACTTCATCTGATAAAACAGTCTCGAGGAGATAGGCAACGAGAGAGGAAACACCGTGCTTGGCTTTGATCATTTTCAAAAGGAATTGGCACATGTGATTTTCTAGAAGATGAAGGCACCAGGTGAAACTATTTCATAACCCAAGCCCTTTTCTCTGCCGAAACCAGCATCTGCTTCTCGTTTTCCCTCGGTTTGAAGAGCAGCCCGCCTGACCCCCAGTTTACATCAATTACTGCTTGGTAGCGGCGGACGGCAAGAGGCAGAGGTTTGGAGAGTGGGCAGCCATGGGGCCACGTGTGGTGGTGGGGATAGAGAGGAAGGGACGCGTGTATGAGGGCACAAGGATGCGCGTGGGGTGGTTGTGAATGAGGCTTCATTCTCCTCCTCTCTTGTTATGCTATATTTTTCTGCCTTCACAACGTTCATCCTCGCACCATTGAATGATTCACTCGCTTTCCACCACCCAACGCAGTGTGCATAGAAATGGGTGGGAGGGCTGGCAAATGGGGAGCGGTTCCCTGGGGACACGGCAGCAGTCCCTTTGTCCCACCCAAGGCCATGCGTCCATGCAAGCAGCTGCCTCCATCTGCAGAGCCCCAACAGAGACTGGGGCATTGAGGACACCGCTGCCATGTGCACCGTGTCCAGCAGTGTGTCCATCACCATGTCTGGTACCGTGTATAAGAGCATATCCAGAACCATGTCCAGCAGTATAACCAGCACTGTGTCAGGCACTGCACCCAGCACTGTGTCCAGCACTGTGTCCATCACCGTGTCTGGCTCCAAGTACAGCACTGTATATGGCACCATGTCCTGCACCATGTCCAGCACCATGTCCAGCCCATGTTTCCAACACCATGTCCAGCAACGCTCAGCCCCACTCCCACCACCCCTCTGCCACAAAGACAAGCACAACGAACCAAAACTCCTGAGCATGCAGAGCACTCTTTGGCCAACACTCATGGCTAAAGCCAGCCCTGTCCCATCTGGCTGTGTGGTGGTGATGTGCCGACCACCAGTGGACAGCATCGTTGCGTAAAATCCAGCTATTATCAAAGACAATATTAATTATAACTAGTTCCATAGCAGCTAAAAATAACAAATGTAATTGTCCCTGTTTGGTGCCAGTAGGGAACAAGTGTGGAGTGAACGAGCTCATGGTTAGGAATCAAAGATTTACAGACTATCCAGGAGTAATTTCTTATCCACATGAATTAGTAAATCGCAGGTAAATTGCAGACAGAGCGAGGCAGGTTCATCTTACCAGGTCAGTTAAGAATAGACAGAATAATCAAATTGTCTCTAGAGCCAATAAACAGTGCTGGAGCTGGGGCCAAAAGGGCTACGTTTCCCAAGTGTTCACTTCTCCATAGCTCCTCCTGCTCTGGTCATTCCCTGGTGGGGGCAGTTACACACAGCTGATATGCACTCACACATCAATGCCCACCTGAAGCAATCACAGCATCACTCTGGTGCTGCCATGGGCGGAATGGGATGGTGGCAGCTCAGGGGAACCACTGGGGATGGGTTACTCTGGAGGAGGATGCAACGTTACTCTCCCAGTGCTCCGTGCCTCCTGGAAAAAGGATGCGGCGCCATTAAAAATAGAAGCATGAAAGATTATTTACATTTCAAGAATAGCTGAGGTCTTTAAAGAAACTTCCATCATCCTTTAAAGGCTCTTAGTCAAACGCCGTTCATTATTAATGCCTGTTGGCTTTATTTAGCCTATGACTACAATTATGTATTTATGAGGTAATCAGCAATTGGAAATTTCCCTGTAATGGTAACTGGAGCTTGGCATCCAAATAAAATGAACACCATTAAGAAAGTATTGCGGTCATTGGGGTGGATCAAGTGTGCTAATAGCCCAACTAACAGCAATTAAGTCAATTAACCATTCAGACATATGCTGCTCAATTTCCCTGCTTAAACAGCCCGGTGCATCTGCGAAATTTGTGGAACTTATTTATGGTGTAAGCGGCTGCTAGTCATTATTAACCAGGGGAAACAGGGAAAATAAGGGAGGCTTGTAAAAAATTAACTACTGCAGCAAAGGGTCTGCTAATTGCCAGTTCCCCTCCCAACAGGGGAAGGTTTTGTTTTGCCAAGTGTTTATTTATTGTCTTTTGAATGTCACTGTGAGCCTTTTATGGAGCTACCTGCATAGGTGGATGAGGCAGGTGGATGTTGTGGAACAAACAGCCTGGCCAGAAGCAGTCTGAGGTGGGCAGCACAGTGCTGGGAGGTGGGTGATGGGAGATGAGAGATTGGCACTGCGAGATGGGAGATGGATGCTGGGAAATGGGCAGTGGGTGATGGGAGATGGGAGATGAGCAAGGGGAGATGGAAGAGAGGCACATGGAGATGGGTGATGGATGCTGGGAGATGGGAGATGAGCAATGGGAGATGGGCACTGGCTGGAGCAAGGCCTCTCCTCCCCCTTTCCCTGTTTTGGGTTCTTGCCATCTGTCCAGGAGAGGATGTTCCAAAGTTTTGTTAAGTGCCTGTTTTAATGAACACCATTAAAGTTAACCTAGCCATATAAAATACAGGAGAAATCTCCCATAAATACAGGTAAATAGAGATTGTAAAGATAAATAACAATACCAGTGTGTGAGAAGTGATAATGTACTCTATTTACTGCAGGCCCATAAAAGGCCAGTAAAAGATACTGCGCCTTTAATGACTTACTTTCTCCATGGCAGCCAGCACTCACAGTTAGCAAGCTAAGGATGCAGTGACACAAAAAAGCTTACAGATAATTAAATATTGATTTTTGTTTTCTAATCCTATATAAAAATTGTCCTGGGTCTCCCAATGGTAGTTTCATCTCACTAGGACACAGGGAGTGCTATTAACCCTGTTTGGTTTCAAGCTGTTGCAGAACAAATAAACAGGGGCCTGGAGAACCCGGGCAGCTGCCAGCACCTTCCACGAGCACCGTGCCCAGGCAGACAGCCAGGCTGTGGTCGGAGCCGTGTCCCTTCCATGAGGGTTCCAGCAGCCCTGTCTCTCCGCCCCACATCCCTGCCCCATGGAGCCCCATTGGGCGCATGCTGACAGCTTGTGGGCGTTCTGCAACGAGCAGAAAGGTATTAAAGTAATAACCTCCAAGTCTGCCACGCATGATGTTCTCTATCACTATTGGGAAAGCAATTGCCTCCAGCAAAGATCTATTTCCTAAGTTGCTCATTTACAAACATGCGGTAAGTACTGTGTACACAGTATGAAATGGAATAAACCCCACCATTATACAATAGAGCCACTCATTCACAAAATGAAGCAAGGGGCTTCCTTTCCCAGCTATCTTTTCAAAACCACCATGCAGCACAACTCGCGCTGTTTGCAGACCTCAGGATGTGAGTAAATCACGTTGCTTTGCATAATTCCTGTCCTTGGGTACATTGTGCCTTGTCTGAAAGAGGAGAACATCCATTCCCGTCACTTCTCCAGTGCTGCGCGTAAAAATGAGGCTGTCGCTTTAACGCGCTGGATGGGTCTGATTGAAGGGGAAACAGCAAAACATCCTCCTGAAAAGCTGCATGCACCATTTGCTTAGAAATCTTACTTTTATTTATTATATTTTATTTTATTCTATTCTATTTTTATTGCACAAAGCCTGTAGGCTCAATATTTTCCATGCCAAGTATAAGCAGTTCACCACGTACCCCAAGCCCCTGCTCAGCCAGGCATGGAAGTGCAAAGTAAGGACTGAAGCGTGCCCTAACTCTGTGCTGTCCGCAAGCACTTGGAGCAGGGTGCTGAGGTCTCCTTCAGATGCTGTGCAGCCCCCCCAGCCCTGCTCCCCTCACCCAGATCCCAGCTGAGCGCTGCGTGGCTGCAAAGGGCTCAGGGAGGGCTGGAGAGACAGAGCAGCAGCCCCTGCACGCTGCATCTGAACCTGAGCAGATAACCACAGATCTTTTGTGGTTGTCTGACTCTTTCTCTGCTCCTCCTCTGGGGGTTCCCGACCTCATTTGCAAGCGGTGCAAGCTAACCGCTGTGCTCCTGCAGGAGGCTCCATGGGAAGCAGCCCACACCGAGCCTGCTGCACTGCGCTGTGCTGTGCTGTGCTGGGGGGGCTGCTGCCTGAGCTCACCAGTGCCCCTTCTGTGCCTCCCCCCACCAAATCCAGGCTATTCATGGAGTCTGGATCAACACCTGCCCTGTGATGCCTTCTGCCAAAGCCCCAGCACTTGGTCTGTCATTGGCTCTGCCTGCCCCAAAGTGTTTAAAAGCCAAAAACTTCGGGTTGTTTTGATGAAGGCAACCAAGTCCTTCCTGAAGGGGTGCGGTGAGCCCCGCTCCTACAAATGTCTCCTCCTTATCCAAGGAGGAGTGGTTGGCAAGTGAGGAGGAACACTGGGAGTAGCTCTGCATGCAGCCCCCACCTTCTCTGTAGGGGAAGCACTGGTGCTGCCCCACAAGCCGCCAGGATATGTGCAGAGAGAAGCACCAGGGCACAGGAACATCACCTGCCCACAGATCATACTCAGGCACCAAATCCACAGCGTGGAGCCGGTGGCACTGAACCCTCAAGCATGAGATCAGCACTGTATGGCAGCACCGGCTGACCCCACCAGATGGTGATGGTGGCACCCAGCTGTCCCCTAGGATGTCCCCGTGCCACGGCCCAGGAGTGCTCAGTGTGGGGGGCACCTTCAGGCACTGCCAGCAGGAGACACTGATTGAGACTCAAAAGAAATTCTTGGAGGGCAGCAGGATGCCAGGCCGAAGCAGAACAGCAGCAGGTTTGAGACTACAGACGCGTTCGTCAGAGCTGATGAATGCTGGCTTGTCAAGCCTTCCCATTTCAGACCCTGGATTGCCTTTAAAGTTTGCCAAGTCACTTTTCAGCATTTGTGTGGGCAGAAGGAGACGTGCAATTAAGCTGCAATTGCTGCACCGAAGCCGAATACTTTCAAGTTTGTTATTTGCTCAGAAATGACAAAATGCTGGTACTGAGACAAGGAACAGGACAGGCACTGCTGTTGCAAACTGTACTCGGCGCAGGGAACACGTTTGTCCAAAAACTGATCTGGCTTCTGCTGAAGAACAAAGATGTGTACATCAAGAGCTGCTTTAGTACCGGAGAAGCAGGCTGGGGAACTGGGAGCCACGATCACAAACCGCATTAGAGCATGGGGAGGTGGGGGTGGGGGGCACAGGCAGCAGCACTGCTGCGGCCATCACCCAGCATGCATACCCACTGTGGGCACAGCTCTGGCACTGCTCGGTGCAGGGCATGGGTTGTGGCTCAGCACCGCCTGTGAGCAGCCAGGGCACTGATTTCCCAGCACCAGAGGGACAGATGGTGGGTACCTTCCCCACAAAGTTCCTATTCCTGCACAAATAGCAGCACAGTGCCAGCATTGAAAAACTTCCTCCTAGGCCATAAAGCATGCCGGCAGCAGGACAGATCGATCTGGAGGCTGCTGCACTGCGTTAATTTCAGGCTCCTGGCTGAAATGCAGCAAGCACCTCAACAGGAGACACAGGGCTGGGGGTTGGCTCACCAGGATCCAGCCCAGAGATCGCGATGTTCTCCCGGGAGTAACCAGGCAACAGGAATGGGAGCACCCAGTTGGTGCGGAGCCTTGCTAACATATTGCTTCTTAATCAACACTTAAACAAGAAATGCTCTTTTCCATCTAATGCCTGGGCTCATTTCAGAGCAGCTCGTCATGCCACCCAGTCTGAAAGCAAGAGAGGAACTCTTTCAGAAGGGAACGTTCACCCAAAATACGTGATGTAATCCAACAGTCATTTTCTGCCTTGGTTTTGCTGACTGCAGAAAGCTGAGTTTGGATGCGCGTTGCTCTCATGCCAGCTCAGCTTCGCTTCCCACTGCAAAGAGGCAACACAACCACAGAACAACCGATTAACTTGCATAGACAGCCCAGCACTGGGATGGGATAGGGCACTCTTGGCTGTGCACTTTGCAACCCCTTTCAGCAAAGCTGTTCCCTGCTGCAAGCACCAAGCCAGGCTATGGGGCACGATGCAACATGCACACCTTAGGGATGCTGTGTCAGTATGCAGAGCCCCGTTCATTTTGTTCATTAACTGGGCCAGAACAAGTGCAGCTGCTGTGGCTGCGGGCACCTCGAGTGGGGGCTCAGAGTGTGGGAACCACACCAGCACTCCCTCTGAGCCCGTTCCACTCTTGCTAGCCAAAAATTTCGAAACCCAAACTCATCTCTTTGGAAACGGTTGTGTTATGGTTGCAAACTTCCCATGGCAACATGTGATTTTGATAAAGTTTAATTTCAAGCGAAATTGAAACAAAGTATTTCAATGAAGGCAACACCGTCCCCTTTTTAACATTTTCCAAATGTCACATTTTGATATTTCGCCTTGAAATGTCTTTCCTTTGGAAATTTATACTATTTAAGAAAATGAGGACGAGGTTCGATCTCTTCCCAAACCACGCGACCGAGGGCGGGGATCCCTCCCATGCACGTGGATGTGGCACTGGAGCCCACTTACCCCAGCGGTGGCACTGAGTTGGATGGTGCAAAATAAGACAACGAGGAAGGGAGGAGAGGGCACAGTGAGCACAGAGAGGGATTTCTAAGCATCCTAGGGTGTTTTACCCACAGGGCTACGTGGATTGTTGGAAGCCTCCTCCGTATTGGGCAGCAGAATGGGGCTGTGGCCACTCATGCCCGGGGGAGGGGTCATGGCAGCTCTTTGCAGCCTATTTTAAATCACAGTTTCCAGCGGAGTTGGAGAAGACAATGACAGGAGGGGGGGGAAAAAAAGTGCTGGGCAAAAAAAAAAAACCATAGACAGCAATAAATTCTCCTGCAACGGTCTGAAGAACGAAACGCTTCCTAAGCAAGTTCAGCTAGAAGTACGCGTGCAAAAACCATATGGGCAGTGGGAGTGCGTGGGTGTGCTTGTCAGAGGTGCTGAGCGCCCAGCGCTGCCCGGGTGCAGAAGCATGGCATCTCAGGGCACTCAGCTGGGAGGGGCGAGCGTGGGTGGTGTGTGCATGGCTGTGCACGTACGTGTGCACGTGTCAGCGTGTGTGCATGTGCACGTGTGTGCATGCTTGTGCATGCAGGGGTGCGCCCTGCTCCAGGCAGCCGCGTGCGGGGTGCTGTAGGTGTGCTGGGATGCTGCTCTTTCCGAAGGGCAGCGCCTGGAGCCCCACAGGCAGTGCTTGTGCCTGCTGCGTGGGTGGCAGCTCATGCCCACATGGGGTCACCGTGTGCGGCTGCTGATAATGCAGGGCTGGGGGCTGCGTGGTGCGTGATGGGAATAGCGACAGCACTGCTGCTCCCGAGGGCTGGGAAGGCACGGCAGTGCGCTGGAGCTGCAGGCAGCCTGTGAGTGGAGACAAATAAGGGACAGCATTGTGAGCCACGGGATATTTTTAACACATACACTTAAAGAGAAGGTTGTGCCCCGTTCCGATGGTTCGGATAGCAAAGCCTCGCTCCTTGTGATATTTTAAAAGGCTGCAGGAAGGATTAAAATGTAATTCCAAATTCAGATTCGTGTCTCCTCTTCAGCTTTTTTAAAGGCCCAGAGGAACTTGTCCTATTTCAGAGGAGCATTTCTCCTCCTCTCCGGCACCTCCAGCACCGTCTCTGCTCAGCAGCCTGTATTTACATCAGGAGTGAGAGAACTGAACACAACGGGGATGTTGGAGTGTTTTGCCAGTTCACAATCCGCAAGCCAGCTTTGGTTTCTCCTCGTACCTTGTTCTGCAGGAACTGAGGAACTAGTCCAACTTTGCCTTTGGAACCTGACTTCCCATTGCAGCCCCTGTACAATCCCACAACAGCCGCGTGCTGCTGCCCAGGCCGAAGCATTGCCCAGCTCTCCTCGCAGCTGTATCGGCATCACCCAGACTCACTGAGGTTCCTTCAGATTTATGCCACCACAACTGAATTTAGCATGTTAATAAATGGCCAGGCCATTAATAAACGGAGAGCTACTGAAGATCATGGACTTCATGACTAGACCAGGGTCATGCAATCACTTCTGCCCCATTGCTTTCCTCACCTTCACATCCTCCGCGCTTCAATCTTTCTGCCCCAAAACTGGGGATGGAGGGTGTCCACATGGAACCCCATGGATCTGTATGTGGGACAGGCCCAGCCCCTGCTGCCAGCACTGCAGTGGGGCAGAGCAGTGCCACACTCCTCGTGACATGCTTCCCGTGGTGACGTCCCCCCCTCAGCTCACGGCTCTGGCACTTCTGTCACTCTCGTCCCAAACCATCTGGCTCCTGCAAGCAAATAGAAGTCCTCCTACACAGACCCTCTGCTGAGGGATTGATCCTTCCCTGGCTGACACCAGCAGCCTCCCACTGATGGAGGCCATCCCCAAGCATCCGACCTGGGCCATTTTCCCCCCAGATGCTGCCTAGGGAAAAAGGGAGCAGGGTCTGGGTCAATAACGCCCGTCAGCAACAAAATATTTCATTCTGACTTCAGATTTTAGAAACTATTAAGAAAGCAAAATGAATTTGAAAATGAATATCCGGCAGTCCGTTCCAATAAGGCCAACAGATAATGCTCTAACCTTGTTAAAACGTGGGGGGGTTTATTTCAAAGCAAAAACTGATTAACATAGAAATGTTCCTGCAAAAAAAAAAAAATAGTTTCAACGTGATATATCTCTGACAGGTAAAAATTGAATTGCAAAACTGTCAACCAGCTGTGTTTAGACCAGGTACCTTAACTAGAATCCGAAGGAATACAGAATAATGGGATTTTGCTTACGCTCAAATTGTCTCTTATGTTTCGAGCTGCGCGAGTAATGTATTCATAAAAAACACGTGGTGGGAAAATAAACAAATAATTAAATAAATCCGGGGGATTTTGACCAGTGGTGAATCAGAATGCTCCGAAAAGCCGATTTCCCAATGAACGGAGTGACTGCGGATGGGAGCTTTAATTCTATCTTTACTCTTTTGACCCTTTCCCCCAGCAATCCACCTGGTGCCGTGGCACTGCTCTACCCCCGCGCCTGAGATGTGGCACCCAGGCTGGTGTCACCCAGCAGCGGGTCTGTGCCTCACCCAGGACCGTCCTCACATTTCTTCCCCTCTTCTATTGGTGTCTTTTGATTACAAGCCCGCTTTGAAGAGACACTAATTGTAGCCTGCACACAATGCTTGTAATTATGCCTATTACATTTTGATTCATTTCCATATGTCAACACTACTACAAGGGGGACGTTGGGGGGGGAGCACAGCTTTATAATCGGTTATTGTCTGCAAAAAAATCTGCGCAGCGCGTGAGTGAAGTGTTCTTTGTGGAAATTGAAAATAAGATGATAAATAAAAGTCTTCCTCTGACATCCAGAAAATGGACACTTTAAAATAAATTGCCACTGTTGATCAAGAAGATTGCTAGCTACCTTTTACATTAATGAGGCAAATACTCTTCAAGTCCCTAATAGCAATATGTTTGAGTATGTCATTTCAATAGCTTCTTTCTTAATAAAGCTTGACCCTAATATTCCCTTTGCTGTCAAAGGCATTGTCCTGCCAGACGTATCTGTGAGTTTTAGCTGCTAATCAGAATGAAAAGGGAGAGGCGAGAGCGACTGTTATGCAAAGGGCCACAGCGCCAGGAGCAACGAGGTGCTGCCCCTGGCCAAGGTGGGACCCACGGGGATGGATGGAGTCCTGCATCCCCCTCACCCCATGGCTTCCAGTGCACCCCACTGCTTCCAGTGCACCCCACTGCTTCCAGTGCACCCCACTGCTTCCAGTGCCCACTTCTGCATCATTGCACCCGGTGCCCACCAGGTAGCCCGACCCACTAATTACAGCACTTGCAAAAGTCGGAGAAGAGCTTATTCTTTAGCAATCAATCAATACAAGTTAAAAGGGCATCTTGTTTGTTTCTGTAACAATGCTCTTTAGAAAATTGGGACCTTTTACATTTCCTGGCTGATACGCCATCAGTCATACGTTGCATCAGTCACATCACGTTACGTCTCAAAGCATAATATAACATGATGTGACCGGTGCACCGGGCTGGGGATTTACAAAGAGAGGCACTGCATTCTGCAAGATATTACAGTGGGTTTTTCTTTTTACCACTCTGAGTTTGAGGATGAAGCAGCCAGCTTTGTGCAGCTAGGAGCTGCACACCTGCATGGCCATGCAGTGCTGGTGGCCGTGACAAGGGCAGGGAAACGTGCCCAGAGCAGCACCCGCCTCTGTCACACACAGGCGGTCACTGCCCGGTGCTTCGGTGCCCACCTGGGCACAGATGGGTGTTCTCAGGGCTGGTACTTCAAAGGAACACGTAGGGAGGTTTCGTGAACAAAGCTGCTTCTGGGTTTGTCATCTGGATGAAATCCATCTTTCAAGTTCCTAAAACACTCCTATTTTAGCAAAGTGAAATTTTAAACTCCGGAACAGCACAAAAGCCACATTTTCCCTCAAAATAATGGTAGCAGAAAGATTTCCTGGATTGGCACCAAGCTGTATTACATAAAAGAGAGATAACTCAAGCACTGACGAGGATACAAAGCGGTTGACTTTCCAATGCCTCTGTTTGATCAGAGACTCCATCCTCCGGACCTCCCCGGTTGGAGGGTGATCTCAGAAGACTGTTACACATGAAGTATAACATCTGAATTATAATTAACCCCGAGTTTCTCCAAGCCTGGGCGCTCAGCCTCCCGGAGCACCTGTCACCAACCAAGGCTGCACAAGTCCTCATTTGCGGTTCCTATTGCAGAAGCAGACCCCAGAGGCACTGCTCGTGGAGGGATGCTGCAGAGCTGAGGAGGATTCAGGAGCGAAGGGGATGATGTATTCCGTTTTTAATCAGGGCTGTGGAGAATATTCAGGCAGCTGCCCACATAGGGACATAACCTGGATGTAACGCACAGGCTGGTAGAAAAGTTTCTGAGAAGGGAATGTTGTGACTTTTTCCTACAGAGCAGCTAAACAGTAAAAAAGTTAACGATTGGAAGAGTCCTTATTTATTCTGATAAGTTACCATCAGTGTCACCGAGATGAACATTTAGGCAGAACAGCTCCCCTGCCCACACACGGTGTTTGCTTTTTAAAAGTATTGCAAATAGCTCAGTGGCTTTAAATAAATAAATAGCTAATGAGTCACACCAATAGGAATTTAATGTCAAGACGGAGGAAGTGCCTGCTGAGTGCCTAGCCTAGAAAGTTGGTTAGCACTTGTTAACCACCTCGGTGCCACTCCCGCTAGCAGCTCTCCAATAGGACCCAACGAGGCAGAGCTCCCAGCCAGGGGGCTGGGGACATCGGTGGGGAGGTGACACGGAGCTGGAAGGTGACAGCATCCCTCTCCTTGATTCATCTCATCTGATGGAGCTGCGAAGCTCCCCAGTTGCTCAGTACTCCAGGTCCACTCTCATCACCCACACCGCTTGTATTGGGACTTCCCATGTACAGCAAGCTGGCTGCTGGGAGAGTGGGCTGAGCTCAGGCAGCCCTGCCTTGCCAGAGAGCTGGGCCCGCTGCTGACCCCAGCTCAGGCTGGCAAACCTGCTCCCATCACACAGCACAGGCTTTTTCTCGTGGAAATCTCATCAGCAGAATAATAGCATTTTTTCTTTGTTTTTTACAGCGCTGGTCAATCTAAAAGCCCAGACAGAGATCATTTCAATCGCTTCTCCATCCCCAGTGACCCCACAGTCTGTCCAACAACAACCCACTGAGGAGCCAAGGAGAGAAACTCCAGCTCAGCAGCCACACAGCTCTTCTCCCCATTCCAGGCCCCGGGCACCGAGCAGCACCCAGGGAGCCTGGGCAGGAAGGCACCAGAGCTCTGCAGAGAACACCAAGGTGAAGTGCTGAGCCCTGTGCATAGCAGCTGCCACAGGGGAGCACAGGGTGCTCAGACCCCAGTGCTCCCACTGCGGGCATTGCCCAGCGCCCGGCGGTGGGGGAGGCGAGGAAGGAATGGAAAAACCATCACACACATTGCACAGATGGAAAGAGTTTACAGCCCTCCTCACTTCCTCATCCTCGTGGTGTAAATTATACGGACAGATGTACAATCTGGGACGTTGTCCAGATTTCCTATTTTTTATATATATTTCTTTTTTTCTTTTTTTTTTTTAAGAAAGAGAGATGCTAAAACAACACTAGCTCTGCCATGTCTCGTCCTTGGCTCTCAGTGTTGGCTATGGGATGGAAGCAGCCAGCACTGCTGGCACGTGGGGAGCGATCCAGATCAGCTCGGGGGCTGCCTGCGGCGCTGCTCACTGCACCCTGGCACATGGGGACGTGGCACTGCCCGGGCAGGGTCTGTCTGTGCCCACTTGGCCACCGTAGGCACAAAGCACTAGGGGCACTGCTGCCAGTGCTGGGGTGACCGCACGCCCGCACCTGAATGGGAGCAGCTCTTTGGATATTTACTAGATTGCCAGGAACAAGAGGGAGGAGGTGGATGACAACATATTTCCAGCGCTTTGCTTTGCACAGCCATCCTGAAGGCAGCATGTGTGTGTCTGCACAGGGCTCAGTGTGCCTCTCTGTGCTGCTTCCAAACAAGGATCAAGCACATTTTCCAAAGCATATTCTCCCCCGTCAAACGCTGCTCTCACTTTGGAGACTGTCCACGGCTTTGACACTCCTGTGGGTTTTCTACCCACATCCTTGTGCCAAAGATTCCTTGGCGGAGCAGCAGGTTGGGCTTGGCTGCTGCCCGGGGGAGCGGAGCCGCTCATGCCCTGCTCCCATGGACCCAGCCCTGCTGCCAGCAGGTGCCCAGGGACCCTGCATTGTGATGCCCATAGGGGTGACATTCTCCTGCTCCCTGCTGTCCCACTCTGTGGACCCAGCCACAGACTGCATTGAGGAGACGTGAGATTTCTCAATGCATTTCCCTTAGAAAACAGTCTGACTGCAGTGAAATACACTCCTCTGTCTGAAAAGTTCTGACTGGCTTTAGGGAAGAGTAAATAGTAATTCAGCAGTGAACTGGACATCATAGAAACGGGTGTGCCAGCAGCACCTCTGCGGGACAGGACTGACAGAAGTTCACAGGGCTCTGTGACCACGGTGGCCATCCCAGGGCTGCAAGGTCCTGGAGGACCCAAGGATGAGAGCAGGGGAAGGGACACGTGGGGCAGCACAAGGGCTGAGCACTGAGCACACAGCCCAGGGAAAGCCTGACACGTGCTGGGAACCAGGGGACAGCAGGTGACAGCCCAGGAGCTTCATGGGCACACCACCTGGGCAGCAAGGAGTCACCCCAGGGACCTCTGTGGGCTATTACAGGGAATGAAGGCTTTCCTTATGCCTTGCCACAGCAGGGAATCAGAGCTGTCAGTGGGAATTCCCAGGCCTAGTCCTGCTCGGCTTTGCTCTTAATGGGGATGGATTTTTATTCTAAACCACCAGAGAACCAGAAAGCAATAAAAATAATTAAAAAAAAATAATAAAAATCAGGCTGCAGGTTGGCCTCCCATGCCCCACTGCAGCACGGCGCTTAGCATTCCCACACACTGACCGTAATGTTCTCCACTCTCCCTGGGACCTTACCCAGAACTGACTGTTCTGCTTTGCACCCAGGCTCCAGCAGAGCACAAACAAGTTGCTCCAGAGCAGGGAATGAAATCCAAGGCATTTGTGTGTGCTTTGTACTCTAAACAGGAACTGGCCTGCCACCTCAAACTCCATACCAAATCACAAGCAACAGAGCAGAAAACCAAATTATTCTCAGCTGTTACACTGCTTAATTTAATATTTCCAATGAGCTCCTTTTCCTTCTCTTCAAGAATGAAATGCATATTTGTGCTGTGTCACAAAACATTAGATTTTGTCAAGGCAATTCATTTTTCAATGGTAATTTGTAAGTGCGCACCATACCACACACGGTCTGGGGAATTTTATGGCTTCCTTCAGAGGGAAGGAAAATAAGGAGCACTCAAACTAGTGATGAGAGCATGGAAAATAAAAGAGAGGAGAGGTAACAATAACAGGCAGAGCATTCATCTCAGCCACGCAGCTCTCAGAAAGGAGAGCTCATGGAGCCAGCAGCAGCCGCGTGCTTTGGGTTCTCCAAGGCCAACACCGCAAGCGTTGCCGATGGGTGCAGAGCAAGCTCCAGCTCTCTGCAGCATTTCAAACACGGAATGTAATGGGGCATAAAACAGGCTAAATAGCCTCATCAGCTTGATAATAAAGCAAATAGAAGCCAGCCTGCTCCTGGGTTCGTTATCACCGGGAGAACTTTGTTGAAGACGGTGTTTAGGTGCGAAGTTCATCAGAGGAACTGCATGATGAGACAGCATGCTCCTGTAATTACACCTGTGATTTGAGGTTTGAATTATGTCACCAGTGGGGGCAAGAGGGGACTCAATCTACTGTTTGTCATACTGTACTCACAGGCAGCCAATTAATTAAACTCATGCTGCAGAGACCTCCGTAACCAGACCCAAGGAAAAGGAAGGAATACCCCACTGCAATGCTGAACTCAGCTTCTCTAGCATTGGTTTGCTTTTCCACCTCTTTGCAGGCAACAGGCATGGAGTGCAGCGGGAAGGGATGCAGCCTGCATGAGCTCTTCTCCAGTGATACCAAGAACAAAGGCAGCAGCCAGTGCTGGTGCTTGGTGCCAGGGTGGGATTTCCCCCAAAGCAGGCTGTCTGGAGGCTGCTTCCATCTCTGGTTGGGCCACCATAGCACTCACACCACACTGAGCCCCTGGGTCCCTCAGTCTCGCCTGATTACTCCCCAGTTGGCACTGCAACTCAGGGCAAAGTGGTCTTTGTAGCAAGAGCTTTGTATATAGCTATTAGACATCAGAGGGTATTTTCAGTTTATGGTTTGTGCCTTTAGAGGTACTTTGTTAGTAGGAACGACAGCAGGGTTTTCCAGCTGGGGGTTTCTGTACTCCTGCCCCACGGACATCACAGGAGAGCTGTGATCCCACAGGTGCTTACTGCTTGGTGAAGCACCAAAGAAAGACAGCACTGCCGCGCTCCTGTACCAGAGGGCCATGGGATCCTTGTGCATCCCAGACCCTCCCGCTGGGCCCTCCCACGTGCCACACCGCACAGCACCCAGTGCCCGCGGCGCTCCCTCTGCTCACCACCTGCACTTTGTGTTTGTGCTCGGCTGAGAGCTAATAGCAGGTATCCTGCCTGTCAGGGGCTGACATGTTGTGACACGCCGCAGTGTGACAAGTCCTGAGTGATGCCACTAAATGGGATTCTGCTGCATCCATGCCAGAAAGCACTGAGACTCTCCTGGTTGGTACCCCCAGCCGTTCTCCTCCACCAGCAGGAGATGGGCAGGGCAGCCCAGTGTTGGCAAGCATCTAGGTGGCAGAACACTGCCAGCTTTGCTCTGCACTGTTGGCTGCACGCTGCCCCCGGGGAGCAACACCCAGCAGCCCCACGCACCCATCCCTGTTACGTGCCAGGCTCTGGCAGTGCAGGGAGCTGTTTGCTTCCTCAATGCCCAACGAGCAAGCAAGAGAAGAAGATTTATAGCGTATTTTAAGGTTAATCAGTAAAATCTTTCAGGCAACTAACTGTATAAGCTTCCATTCAAATAGCATGATTTATAACGCTGAGAAGAAGTGATTGGAAACAGCACAGAGAGCCGCAGGAGGAGGTGTTTGCTCTGAGCCCCCTTGAGCAGCACAATGGGCACTGCTAAGCTGCACCCATGCTGAGCCACCAAAATCCCCATGTCCCTTTGCAAGATGGGCTTTGTTCCACCCCATCCCTGCTTCCAGCTCACAAACCTGTGGACACTGTGCTCCAGTTTAACAAAGACAGGAACCAGCCTGTGGATGACCACATCCAGTGCATCAAACACAGCCAACACATTGACCACAGCCAGGCAGAGTTAACAATGATCCAAGCAGAGAGAAAACAATTATACAACATCTAGACATTCTGTGTGTCTCCTGAGCCACTGAGCTCTTTGGGAGCAGCCAGTGAGGGGACTGCAATAATCACAAACAGTGTTTATTTGCCTTACTTAAAAATATAAGGATTTCCTCTCCAGTTCTGAGGAGGGGAAAAGGTTAATGAATTCCTTCAGAGCCAAGAGATCTTCAGGCCTCTCAGTGGAAACGAGGTCAGAAATCAATGCTGGAGGTGGAGAAGGGAGGCCAGGTTGGAAAATAATGAAAAAGGGGGGAAAAAATACATAAATAAAGAGGCAGGGGAAAATGATAAGCTAAACAAATGGCAGGGCGACATTCGCTCAGCTCCCCACAAAGAATATTGAATTATTGTCTATAATTTGGGCTATCGAACCTAAATTAGGGCCTCCAGACTAAAAACTGCTGCATTGTGAGGGGGTACATCAAGGGTCAAACGCTCCTTTGGTTTGCTCATTATTTGCTCTGATACTAGGCTGTCATTAGCAGCAGCAGCGCTGAACAAAGCTACATTACAAAGGCAGTACACATCAATGGTGCTAATTAATTGGATTAATGGAAGGGCAGCACAAATTAGGTCTGGCTTGGATAATTTCAATGAAAACTGAATACCAATCCCCAAAGTCATTGGAATATGGATGAGGCAAATTGAGTTAAAATAGAGGAGACTGCTGCATTCATTAGCCCGCCCACCCTCTGAAGTAGTTGTTTAATATGCAAACTATTAATATGCAAATCAGCACAAATGAAAAAAGTGCAATTTTTTTTTTTAATTCTCCCGAACACAGGCAGCTGCCTGACGTGAAAGAGCTGCGCGTTTCTGCGCTGGCAGAGGACGGCATTGCAGAGAGGAGCTTTTATCTCAGAAATTCACATCTTGTAGGCCGCGCTGCCCTCGGCCCGGCAGCACGCAGCCTAGGGCAGGGAATGGGCTGAGATCAGCAAAAAAAAAAAAAATCAGCAGTCCTGCCCCAAGCTGGGCTGCCAGGCTCAGGGAGCTCTGCACGCAAGCTCTGTGAGCAGAGAAACAGCGAGGTGGGCTTGGGAGATGCTCAACCCAACAGGTTGGCACCTTGTCCTGCCCCTGGGCCCAGGGCTGGGCCCGTGCTCCCATGTTTGAGGCACGGCCCTCAGCTCAGTGCCTTTCCTGGTCCCAAAGCACTGGTAACCACTTTGCTTGCTAAGTGGAAAGGCAGGTTTCTCACTGGTTGTAACCCCCCTTGCAGGAGGAAGCCTTTCAGCAGCACAGAACTCTTCACTGAGATAGAAACAAAGCAACATCCAACATTCAGACTGAAGCCCCCACATATGGGCCAGAAATGTGAAAAAGAGCAAACCAACCTAGTAATCGGAGCAAAGCAGCAAGCCTGCCCACTCCCTGTAGCCAAGAGAAACATTCCAGCTCTCCCAGGACCTTCAGGTCCACGTGGGTCTCAGGCAGAGCTCTGGTGCCCAGGCACTGTAGAAGCACCACAAGATCACACAAATGGCTCCTCCCGAGACCGTAATCCGAATTGCTTTGGCCAGCACAAGAACAGCTGAGCGTGTGAAGATTAGCAATAATTCCCAACCCATTTCTGACTTCACGGTTCCAGCCCCATAAATTACAGCTCTATTGTGGTGCTTTCCCAGCGCTGCTGCGGCACCAATCACCACCCTCAGACAATTACACAGCAAGTGAAAAACTTCTTAGAAACTGTAATTACACCTAAGAACTGTTTCCCTCTTTGGCTTCCTTTGCCTGGCGGGTGACCCTTCAATGTTGTGACAAACGTGTTGTTTGGAATTATTTTTTCATTTCTAGCTGTTAACCAGACACGTCACCGCTTCAGCTTTTGGCATTTTGTGCTCTGATTTTTCTTCATAGTTAAATAAGATTGTGTGTGTTATCTCACACCCACCAGCCCACCACATGCACGTGGCACTCAGGGCCCACCACTGGCAGTCTCACCCAGAGGCTGATGCAGGCAGATGCGGCTCTGGGGAAACTGAGGCACACTTGCAGAATCGTGAAGGTTGGAAAAGACCTCTAAGATCATCCATTCCAACCATCCACCTACCACCAATGTTTCCTGCTAGTCACGTCCTAAAGTACTACACCCAGCCTTTCCTTAAATGCCCCAGGGATGGTGACCACACCCCTCCCTGGACAGTCTGTGCCAGTGCCTGACCTCTCTTTCTGACAATGAATTCTTCTTAATATTCCATCCTTTGACTTAATTGAGATTCCCACCTCCAGGGAAGCAGCTCCTTCCCTGGAGGAATGAGCCTTTCACAGCCCAGGCACCCCGGTCATCATCAGAGTAATGCCAGCAGGACTGGGACAGCACTCCTTGTTCCTTTTTGAGCTGTTACATTTACACCTCTTCTGCAGGTTCCTACACTATGCTCACCACATGGTTTTGAGTGCCTCAGCACTGCACAATACGCGTAAGCCCTTCGCAAACAATTAAGCCATTAAGTGTCACAAGAGATGGGGGTTGCTCTTCTCTTCCAAGACATCACTGAGTCCAACAGACCATGCCATCAGTCCTGGGGCATTCAGATGTGTGTGAAAGCAGCCCAACAGGAAGCGAACGTCTTCATTTGACCCAACCACACCACTGCACTGATTTGCTCGGTGCTCCATCTCACCAGCAGGATGGGCATGGGGTGAACGCAGGGTTCCTTAATGCCGCTTCGCAGGAGCACAACCCGCCTTCCCTAAACAAAGTCAGATCAGCTCCTCAGCAGAACAAGCCTGGAGCATGGCAGCTATTTTCTTGGTGATTTCATTGGGTTTGTTTTTCTGTGCATAAGGCGATGTTCCTGTGATCCCTCCAAGACCTGGCAGAGCCTGCGCGCTCTTGTCACTCTGTAACAGCTTCCTGGATTAATGATTCTGCAAAGGGCTAATTCTTAAGAGGGCAATGTCTTTTGCAGGCTGGTATTGATCTTTGTCAGCTTCCCCTTGAAAGAAAGAAAATATTGGCTTATTTACAAAAGGCAGCTTTTTGCTCCTGGCAAGTCAGCCTCAAGATTCACAGCTCCTTGCGTCCCTCAGAAATTGGATAGGCTGAGGGGGGCTCCTGCAGTGTCAAAATCAAAGTCCTCAAAGTTCAAAAAACTGCAGACTTGGATGGCAGGAGAGAGTGGGGACTTCTGCCAAGCCAATGGGCAGAGGGTCCCACCCTGCAGAACAAAGCCCATCACAGGGCTGAGCTGGTGAGAGGAGTTGCGCAGGGAGCAGCCCCTCATCATGCCTGAAATGCTGCAGTTGAGCTCTGGTTTGTGTTCCACAGCAGAAGAAAATATAGGTCTTCAACAGTATGTATGGGATAGATTTTATATGTACATATTGATATTTGTATAAGAGCAATGTAAAAATATTAAAAAAAACATACAACATTCAAACTGAAAAACAATCTAAATTCTGGGGGAAAAAAATAGGAAAACACAAAGAGAGACTCTTTGATAAGCAGCATTATGCTGAACGGGAAGCATTCCCTCCAACCATTTTCCCTTTAGAAGATGGCCCTTGCAGCAGCAGGACACAGCCAGGCGGCTCTGGTTCTCCCCTGCAGAGGGGCCTGCAGTCACTGAGCAGCACAGGAGGCAGCTCTCTCTGTCTCCTCAGAACAGAACCCAAAATATCTGCACAGGAACAACCAAAGGCACAGGGCTGATTTGCAAAGCCATCCCAGAATAGCGCAAATCTGTGTGCATCTGTGCATATGTATAGATACATACACACACAAATAGAGAAGGAGGCGTTTTCGGCTCAGATAAAAAAAGAAACATGAACTACGATGCTAAAAAGAGGCAGGATGATGCGTGGCTACAGAGCACTGCCGGGGGCGCACCCAATGCCCAGCACAGTCAGTGCACGCCCTATATCTCCTGTGGGCACTGTGGCACCCAGCACAGCACAGCCCCACCAGTGTCCCCACAGCAAGCACAGGGCTGGGATGCAGGTTCCCCATGGGGTGTTTATGGCCAAGCTTGGGGCAGCACCACCAAAAAACATATTGCCGGGCCTTGGTGCGCTCTCCATCTGAGGATGCACACCTGAGTGCCCGCCCAACTGTGCATAGGTCAGCAGTTCTGCACAACCCCAAGCCCCCGCTGTGCAATATTACACACTGAATACAAATAAACAAAAAGACGAAAAAGCTCTTCCACCCACCAACTCCTGCTGTGCAGAAGGTGCCAAATCAGATTACAGCGCACAGTTGCCACATTATCCTGTCTCGACTTCACTAACGCTCATTAAGCTTCTAAAATCCTTTTTATGGTGTTTATAACACCTCCAGAGGAGTTTACTGTGTAAATATTATTCTACCATTAAATCCTGCAACAAGGCAACCGTCAACAAGTGGAATTTGTAATGGGCCTGCCGAGAGGGCTCTGCTTGCAGGCTGCAAAGCCTGTGAAGTGAGGCCAACGAAAGCAGCCAAGAACACAGTACGGAGTGATAAAGCACTTCATTTTGATGCTTTAAATCTCCTACCACTTGGGCCTGCTTAATGTAACAGGCCCACTGAGACGTTAGATTTGGGCCTGGAGTCAAATAAGCTACGGGGAGCCACTTACTGAAAGCAGCCTTCCACGTAGCGGAGCATTAGCAGTTTAACCCAGCTAATCTGGCACGGCGGTGTGGGAGGGGGTGTGGGGGGGGGTACCCCAAAATGGGGCCAAACCCAGCCCCCAGCATGGGGCGATGTGGATGCGTGGGGCAGTGGGACCACAGAACCACTGCACAGAGCTCCCTGCTCACCCCACTGCAAACAAAGGAAGGCAGAAAGGAGACAGGCGCATGGAAAAGAGAGCAGAAAGCGGGGGGGTTGGGGAGGGGGGTCAGGAAGCGGAGGGGAGGGAAGGAGACTCCCTGAAGATCCCGCGGAGTTGGCGAGTGTCAAAATATCAACAGCTGTTCCCAGAGCACAAAATAAACACATTGGAAATGCACGCGCTCTGCAGAGCCGCGCTGCCCGCGCCAAGAGCCGCTCTGTTCCCCCGCCAGCCCCGCACCCGGCTCTGCTGGATGGCAGCTCTCGGGGTGTGCCAGCCCTGCTCACTGCCAGGCAGCACCCGGCCAGCCAGACACAGCACCGCCGCCCTCTGCTCCAGTGGCAGAAAATGAACCCAAAAAGCAGCACAGGGCAATCAATAATTAAAATGCTGAGCGAGTCGCCGATGCCGAATTGAAATATTTCAAGTTGTTGTACCCCTTTCTTAAAGCCTCCCCTCTCAAAACAAAGGCAAAATCCCAAATCTGTCCTTAACTGTTAAACATCACTTTGAAATTAACAATCTCATCTTGAAAAAAGCAATCTGATGCATTGTGAGGTTTTGGGAAATGAAGAGCCTTCCTTCTTTTGGGGCCCAAAGCATCAGTCGAGCTCAAGCTCTGGTTCAGCAGCAGCCCCCTGCCCTGACCCTTGGGGCTGCGCCAGGCAGCGTTGGGGTATCTCAGCACAGCACGGTACGGTTTGGTACAGCACGGCCCCGCAGCTTGGCAACCTGCACTAGCGCAAGAAAGAAGATGACCAAGTTTGGAAATGTTGCTAAATAATTTCTACCAGATGTGTTTCCTTGTTCCTTTGTCAGTGCCTGCGCCCACAAGCAGGGCTCCCCAGGTTCAGGGGCTGCTCTCCTTCTCTCTGTGTGCTCCCCACACAGAGCCAAGCAGCACCACAGCAGCTGGGAGCCCATAGCGGGTCCACTCCGTGAACTTCACGTTTCACAAAACCATTTGGGATGAGAGCAGAAACAAACACTGTGAAGCGCCTGCGAAGGAATACGCTGGAAAGCATTGCTGCAGCTTAGCTAAAATGGTTGGGGCTTGACAAAAGCACTTGGAGTTTATTTTGATTTTGACTTCCAGCAAAATGATCTATCGTGTAAAAATAATACAGAAGACAACAGTTATGATGCAAAACACAATGCAATATGATAAATAATGAAAATATTGAAATACAAGCTGTTTGCGAATTAAAAATTGAAACCACTTGATACGAGAATGTCACAGAGGGTGTCACAGCACGCTGAGTGCTTATCCAGCCTCCCCCCAAAACAAAACCCTGCTGCAGAGCTCCAGCACCGGGCTGCTGGCACAAGATTTGGTGGCTGCTGGCACTGCAGCACCATGCACCCTCTGCCCCATGGTGTGCCCCCGGCTCTGTGGTGATGGCAAACGCACAGATTTGTGAAGGGGCAGCCATTGCCATGGCAATGGAACACAACAGGCAGAGGGTGGGGGACCAGGATGGAACAGGGCAGGGCCCCCCATCCTGCAGGGTTGGGTCCTGCGCTGCCCCAAGCCCCACAGGGCACAGCCCTCTTCCAAAGCTGTGTTCAGACACAATAGGACCATGGTAGCGTCAGGAAAAATATCCCCCCCATGCCTTTCCTAGGAAATCGCAGCTCGATAACTCCCCCCGAAGCTGCATATTTTAGCAGCGTTGTCATCCACATATTTATCTTCTCGGTAAGCCCCAAGAAAAGGCCAACACTGCGCACATGCGAGAGCTGCAGCTGGTGCTGCTTCCTGCACAGGGCCACAGCTGTGGGGAGGGCTAAAGGAGGGGAGGGGTCTGCCCTGGGCAGGAGCCACCACAGCATGTCACCACAGGGGTGACCCCACTCACACACAGCCCGTCTGTCTCAGAGGTGATGGAGCAGTGCTGCGAAACGCAATTAGTGTTCACAAGGTTTTGTGGCATGGCACAGCACATAGCATGGCATGGACACTCATACCAAGCGAGGGAACACCAGGGAGTCACCAAAGGGGCTCTTTTCCAAAATGAGGTCTAGAGAAATCATAGAATCACGAAGGTAGGAAAAGACCTCTAAGATCACCCAGTCCAACCATCCACCTACCACCAGTATTGCCAAAGTACTACATCCACCCTTTCCTTAAACACCTCCAAGGATGGTGACCCCACCACTCCCCGGGCAGCCTGCACCAACATCTGACCACTCTATCTGAGAAGACATTCTTCCTGAATAGGCTCAAGACCTTCTTCAGGAATGGGCATGGAGCTGCAGCTGTGCAGATGGGGTTTGGCAGTACAGGAGGACTGATCTGAATGTCAGCGCCTGCGTTCCTTTTGGGCTGCTTGGAAATACATGGTCTGTCCATGGTGACAAGTAACACTGCAACGGCTCCTACGCAATAAATGCTTTACATGATAATGCAACAAGAGGCCAGTAGCAAATGCCCTATCTCCTGATGAGCAAAGACATGATTCTTGGTAAAGACGGATGGTGGCTCTGTATGCCTTCCAGCAGCACCCATGGGGCACCGGGCCAGCCCCACAGCACAGCTCCCTGCTTCCACATCCTGAGCCACAGCAGTCACCAGCACAGCCCAAAGCAGGCAGCAGCAGCTGGGCAGGACGAGAAGCACAACAGTGCTGCTGCACCGTGCTGAAGGATGCACTTGTGCACCACACAGAGCTGCAGGGCCCAAAACACCCCAACCTGACAGCATGTGAGGAAACAACCAGAGTGCCGAGGGCACTGCTGCACATACAGAATGCTAATTAGAGGGTTTCCGTCAAAAGGCAGGCTGGGTAAGGTTCCCAATTATCCTGACAGGGATACGGATTTTAATGGGCACCAGCACTCCCAACAAAGGTCTGCGTGCTGCTCCTGATACAATCCAATTCAGGCAGCTTTTGTGAGGCTGTGAGGGAGCGGTGCTGGGAACATCACCATTGCTCCAGGGAGAGGACAGGGCTGGAGCAGCTCTGCCTCTGAGGAAGGATCACGACCAGCTCAGAGCAACAAGATGTCTCACCCCACCTGGTCCCACACACCCCAAACAACTGCAACACTGTCCTCTGGAACCCGCTGTTGTGTTCCTGCTGCAACCACACGCTCAGAGACCTATCATTTGCACAGGCTCAGCTCTCACCAAGGGCACCCTCACCAGCACTGCCCCCATCCGCTGGTGCCAGCAGCACCGTGCCATAGCCGCCCGCAGCCGCCGCACGCCGTGACTCAGGCAGCAGGAATGTGGGAGCTCAGCCCCATGCAGTGCTGAAAGCCTTTTAATTCCAGCCTGGTGATGAATGGGTAAGGCCTGAAATGAAATGTTCGGAGGCTCAATGTACCAGGCCTCCCGCTTGTAATTATTTTTGTACAGAATATGTCAAGTGTCGTGCTTCACAAGAACTCGTTTAGCATGCAAACATTTTGTGATTAAGTGAGGCTTACTTAATTAAGCACTTTGTAATGACTCTTAAACCAAAGAGTAGTGGATTAGTGCGTCCTATTTGTGTCTATCATGTTAAAGGCGCGGTAATAACAGGTTGCTGCAGACAATTAGGGTTAGAATACAGAGTGGATGGAGGGAGAACCAGCAGGCGCCCGGAGCCCCACCACTCGCTCATGCCCTGATTTAAAGCCACCTCAGCACAGACAAAGCAAACGCGTTCCCTACCAAGCTGCAGTACTTTGCATTGCTGAGTGCCATATACCAGGTCGTTCCTAAGGGCCCACAGAAAGCAGGAGGCTGGATGGGGTGGGCATTATCCCAGGATATGCCCCCACCCCAGCCAAGACCACAGGTATTCAACTGGCACAGCAGCAGCCAGCTGGTGATTTGTTCATGGTTCCAAACCATCATGTTTGCACACCCACATCGATGACAGAGTGGCACAGCCCATGCTCACAAGTGCTTTCAGGGTGCAGCCTGGGTGGGGGTCTTCTCCACACCAGGAAGAGAGCGCAATGGGTGTGGGTCTGTGCCCTGAGCTCACCAACCACCCACACTGGCTGCTGACACCACAATAGCACTTCTAAGCCAAGGAGGACACACACAAACGCGTGATCATGGAATCATCTGAGTTGGAAGGGACCTTCAAAGGTCACCTAGTCCAACTCCTTTCAACGCACAGGGGCACCCACAGCTCCATTAGGTGCTCAGAGCCCCATCCCCTGACCTTGGGTGTCTCCAAGGGCAGGGCTCAGCCCTCGGTGCTGGTGAGGCGGCCACCAAGCCTGCCTCCTGACATGGTTTATCTCAGCTATTCTTGGTCACCCTACACCACTCAATCAGATAACAGTTTGCCGTGTCCCTCTCCCTTCAGGGCATCCATTGGACCCGGAGTTTACCTGAGGCTATCACAGTACATCGACGTCCCTTGCTCCTGAGCAAGGCACTGCTTGCTGTTTCAGCTCCTAGCCACAGAAGGTGCAAGCCACCTCCTGCGGTCATCTGTGACGTCTCAAAGGCACCGCAGGCCACATTCGAGAACTGACGGGCTAAAATACGAACACCCGGGGACCCTCCGGAGCCCACGGCGGCGGCGCTGGCACAGGGTGGCAGCGCCGGGCGCTGCTCTCCGCCGCAGCCCGGAGCCCTTTGTCTCACCGCGGCCGGAAGCACAAAGGCGCTGCCGAACCCGACCCGGGCTCTGGAGGGCGTGCGGTCCCCGCGGCCCGGCCCGGCTCTGGGGCCCGGCCAAAGGCAGCACCTGCAACGTCTCCGCGCTCTCTTCCTGTGTGCTCGTGCAGAAATACCGATGTGCTGATGGTACAGCCGGAGGGCTGGGAGAAGGGGAGAGGGAAGCTGTTTGCCATGGTAACGGCCCAACAGCGAGCCGGGAGCTGCAGCGTGTTCGGGAAGCAGCGCTCAGCCCCTCCTGTTCCCGGCCCGGGGGTGATGCGTTTGTCACAGGTGCTGCCACCACCCCGTACATCACAAATTATCTCATTACTCCCCACCAACTAATTCATTTAAAGGACTAAAGCAAGCAGCACGTCAATCCGGCAAGTACAGTGAAGGTGAGAGGCAGAGCTCTAGCTACATACATAGCACATACCAGGAGTGGTGTTCTAAGGGCACCGGGTATAGAGCAGGATGGAGCACTCTGAGGACTGAAGGGGATGAGATGACAACACTGCTCCCATTGCACACAGTGAATGGAGGACCAGAAGTGCCCAGGGCTGCACTGAGGCAGGGATGGAAGCGGTGGTTCCTGCAGTCCCTGCTTGGCTTGCTGCAGAAGGTGGGAGACACAGCAAAGGAGAGAACTTTGGGTGCAAAATGCAGGCACAGCGCTCAGCCAGGACCTATGGCTTGCTCCCTTACTAACAGTGCTACTAAACCGCATGCTAACCCAGCAGGTTCTGCTCCTTTTTTCACTTTTGAAAGAGGAAAAGCAGAGGCAATACTTATCCTGGAAATTCTTTCCCTTCAAACCAAGAGAAAATTCTGAGTTTAACAAATAAACATCCTTACCTGCATGTGCATGGGCTAATGGAGCTCCAAGCCAGTGGTTGTGCGCATTAGGGCCAATTCTTCTTTATCCTAAGGAGCATGAAACTCATATCATCTTCCCTGCAATAAAACAGTGCTACAAGCAAGCAGTGCCCTCAAAGCAGAAGGCAGCAGTGCGGCAATGTTAAGGCTCAGAGCTTTGATACCTCACCCCCTTGCCCCCAGCTCCTGATTTTCAAATGCTCAGAAGACAACAGGTAATAAATCTGGATATTTTACACTTTTTCATTTCCTCTTACCTCACATTTAATGAGATTTCTCCCTTAACAAAGGTACTATTGAAACTGACTCTTAAACAAGGCCAGACAGGGGCTGAAGCAAACTGGGGATGGGCAGGGGAGGAGGGCTATAAAGGACTGGGGAGGAAAAGGGACCTCGGGAAACAAGCAGCCTGGCTTTAGCTCAAGATTTGAGGGAAGGTTTAAAAGGGATCTTATTTTATCTCAAGCACATAACCAGCCTGGAAATCATCCACTCACTTGGCATTACATGGGGCTGAGCCTGGTCTTACAGAGCCCCAAGCACCAGAGATTTACTGCTGCAGTGCCCTCAGCTTTTCCAGCACAGGTGAAATTTATACTGCTAAGAGGGACACCAGCTGAATGCCCTTGCAAACATCAGCAGGGGATAAACAGTGGGACTGCCATTAGCATAGCTCAATCACCATTAATTTGCAGTAGATCCCCCCTGAGCTCAGGAAGGAGAGAGGCTGTGCAGCATAGGGACATGGGCTGGCAGCACAAGGATGCTACTGGGAGGGAAGGGGGATACTGGTCTGGTCCTGTGCTGTGCACAGGGGAGAGATACTGCTCATTCCAAACCTGAACCGCCCTCAAACACAATGCAAACCCAGCAGCTTTAAATGAGAACCCCTGAACTTGCACTGCAGCTCTGAACTTGGAGAAGCCAAAGCATTCTGCAAAACCTCCAACTCCACGAGACTTTCCAAGCCCTCAGTGCCTTATGTTTTAGTAGCTGTTGAATTTCAGAAGTACAATATTGCAACTGAGGGCGATTAACGAGCAAAGGAAGGGAGGGGATCAAAGCTCCCACTCTTGTGAGCGCTCTCAGAGGAGGTTTCAGGTGGAAGTGGTACTTCTCAAGCCGGCTGTGATCGCACTGCTCTGTTGGATGCTGCAGTGATGGCTCGGCTCTTCTTGCACTCCCTGCTCTCCTTTTGTTCCCCTTGTCATTCTATTGGTACAACTCCTTTTGTTTCTCACAATATTAAAAAGACATAATTAATTAATTGGGATATTTGAGTCTGCTTTCCTGCCCTTCATAGAGAAAGGGGCCGGCTGTTGCGCTCTGTCCCATCCCCACGCAGGGTGCTTGTGCCATGGGAGCGATGCTGAGCACCGGGAACCAGAGAGCGCCCAGTGCCTGAAGGCACTGCTCCGTAGGGCAGGGAAGAGCTAGGAAACTGAAATGCCAGTGCACCCAAAGGGGAAGAGCGAAGGACAAACACGACTGTGGGGAGGAGCTCTGGTGGCAGAGGCCATCAGCGCAAGTGCAGCGCAGTGCCGACATCTGCTTGCTGCGACGCGGAGCTCCAGCCCGCGGGGCCTGGAAAAATGCGGCGCTGTTTTAGTAACTCCAGGCAGTTGGCAGTTTCACTTTAAATTGCAGCGTTAATCAGAAACACATTGTCCATATTGTCAACACTTCGTTTAACCACTTCTATAAATTCGGTATTAGCGTTAAAAAGATTCTGATTTGACGGATGAAATAGTCATCCTCCTGCAAGCCAAACCCAATAAAAGAGAGCTAATAACTTAAGGAAATGAGGCAGAAGATACTTGACAGAGGCACAAACGGGTGAGATTTCCCTTCTTTTATATCCGCTTATGAAGGAGCCGGCGGAAACAGAACCATGCATGGCAGAGCGCTGCTGGGCCCAGCTCTGGGCACCAAAGTGGCATTGGTGATGGGACGGCATGAGAACATCCTCCGTTTTCCTGGTGAGGGTGGCACGTGCTGTCACTGGGCCTGCAGCTCTCATGGCCTTTTGGCTGTCTGTGTGCCCCACGCGCATCCCCAAGTGGGGTGAGCCCGCAGTGCGCCGACCCACATCTCCTCCGCCTCCCCCCTATCAGTGCAGCCTTCTAAAAACACTGCTTTTTTTTTTTTTCCTTTTTTTTTATAAAAAAAATATTAGCCAGGCCCCAGATTCCAAATCTAATTGCATGAAACGAGAGGCTTTCAGCACTTCTCATCCTACACAAATAGTTTCCATTTTGATTCCCAATCTTCTTGACAAAGTATTTGAAAGTTGTTGTTTTTACTGCAATATGAGTATTAGAAAAAATAGCTCTAGTCAGTGAACTTGGAAGTCATGGAATAATAATCCAACAACACAAGCCTTCTTGGAAAACTCTTCTGAGAATAACAGTGCCCTTGGGCATGTCTAGAGCCTTGTTTATTAAAACAATATAATTTAAGAATTAATGCATTTATAAAGCAGGACTTATTACATAAGAATATTGTGCTTCTTTCATCGTTACAAAGGATCTAGTTACTAAATGAATGTAACCCATTTTAGAGGTTTTTCTCTTAATCTTATTTGGATTTAGGTAGCTGTTTTTGAGAAAAATATGGAAGACAGGAGAAAAAAAAGGAAACCTTTCCACAAATACTCATGTCAGCCAAACTCTTCACGGGTTCTGCTTCTAAAACTGAAGAATGCAAGAAGAGATCAGAATTGGGGGAAATAAATCACATTCCCAGAAAGCTCTCTATTTGTCTTGGAACAGAGTGTGTCCGAGGGAGCAGGGAGATATTGGGGGACTGAGAGTGTTGGGAAGCACTGAAAGCAAACCAAGGTTCCAGTTCTGCAAACAGTTATGCAAGTGGCTAATGGACGTGCTGGCTGTGCTGCCTGGTCAATGGTGGTCTGCACGCACCGAGGGCTGAGCACAGACTGGCACAGGGATATGGCTGAGAATGGGGACACTGCTGGGTGCCGTGCTGACACCAGTGCTAATGCTGATGCTGATATCGATGCCAATGCATTGCCAGCTCCCCGACCCTGGGCTCAGCTTCCTGAAGGCCGGGTCCATGCTTCTCAGTGGCTCCTTGCAGGTGGCAGTGGAAGCCACTCGTCCACGAGCACAGCCCTGCACTGCCCCATCCATCCAACTGCAACCCGCGGTGGGCACAAAGAGGGGTTAATCTCAAACTCACTTTTGGTTGGGAAAAGTCTGAGTTTCATAAGCCCTTTTCAGTGTGAATTTTTTGAAACTTTTCAGAGTGATATCACTTTGAGGTTTTCCACAGCTTCAGAATTTCTTCCAATTAATGGGAAAAACATTAATGTCCATTTAGGAAAATAACTTTTCCACCACTGACAAACTTCTCCAGCTATGCCTTATGCAGCAGAAGTCGTTCCAAGGGCGCTTTGCCCCAAACACCCAGCTATCTTATTTATGCTAATTTTGCTTTTAAGAATCCTGGTTGTTTTTCAGTCTCTGGTACCTTCCGTCAGGTTCTGGGACAGTTAGCAGACATATAAATAGGATGTGCTTTAATAGGACTGTAAATGAAATTTATGGTTGCTGTAACTGAAAGCGTTCAGGCCGGGGGATTGTTTCTCAGACACTTTTGTCTGTTCTTATTTGGACATTTCACCATTTTGGAAAATTCCTCCCCTTTCAGTTTTTGGGGTCTGGGAATTTCTATGATCAGCACTGAAAAGCTGGGTGGTGCTCTGGTAGCCTGCACCTGCTTCTCTTTCATGTGCTGCTGTTCTGCACCCTCAGTTCAATAAACCATCCCTTTCCACAGGACAGAACTTGGTGTATGTGCTGTGCTGTCCCCGGGCCATACCTCCCAGGGCTGATATTACAAGTTGGGTTTCTACCTCATAAATTCCCTTTCTTCCCTCCCTTGTATCTGCATCATGTATAATCCAGAATCATCCTTTAATACAACCAGACAAAGCACCTGGGTGAAAACGTGAACAACCAAAAAAGAATGGGGAGGTTGCACTGGCAGCAGCCTTGAGAGCAAGTGGGAGCAATCAGAGACCTCATGGCCCTGGGAGCACCTGAGTGTGGGCATGGGAGAGCCAGCTGGGGATGGCTCAGGGAAGGGGGGAAGGGAGGGAGCACGGAGCTTTGGCCATGCCCACAGTCCTAAGAGGGGGGAGATTGAGGTCGGATGTCAGGAAGAAATTCCTCACTCAGAGGGCAGTGAGGCCCTGGCAGTGCTGCCCAGAGCTGTGGGTGCCCCATCCCTGGAGGTGCCCGAGGCCATGGATGGGCCCTGGGCAGCCTGAGCTGGGGGCAGCCAGCACACAGCAGGGGTGGGGGATCTCTAAGGCTCCCTCCAACCTCAGCCATTCTGTGATTCCATGATTCTATGATTGTGCCTCATTAAATATTTAATATTTGCTAAAAACTCCAAATTTCAGACAATTTTAAGGCACAACTTCCTCAATTCCAAATATTTTCTTACGGATCATTTTCAGCACAAGTTCCATCCAGGTTTCGAGCTGGTTTTAATTTCCAAGTTACAAGCTCCGCTGTTATCATTACCATTCAATATAGACATCAGTTACTGGGAAGGCGGTGCAGTGACTCCATCTCTGGGAGTCACCAGCCCTGGGCTGTGCATGGCCGCAGGAGATGTGATGCCCACCACCATCAGTGCCACGGGTCTGTGGCCAGGCGAGCTGTGGGGATTTGTCAGCAATAGAGCGATAAGAGCAGCAATAGTGCGCAGCCACCAGGGCTGATGTATATCTGGTGCAGGGCTGAGCGCAGCCCCGGTTGCCGGGAAGCTTTGAGCTTTGGAGCCTCGGAGCCTGAAGGAAATAAAGCCCTTGGTAAAATAAGTGGATCAGATAAGCCGGGAGAAAAATGGAATCGTGTAAAGTAAAAATACCTAATCTAGCTGTTTTTCACCGCATACAAAAAGCAAGGGCTGATCCTAAAAGATACACGCTGGGTGCGTGCTCGCCAGCTCACAGCTCTCTATCTTACTTTTAAGAACATGGAGATCTGAGCTGGGGCCAATGCATCACACTGCACACTGCTCCTACCTGGCACCCAAAGACCTGGAAGCATTTAAGCCCAGGGAACACTAGCATTGTATTTTGTGACATTTTAGAGACAATGACCCGTTGGCCCAAATGAATAAAGAGTGTTTTACAGAGTTGGGTCCGTAATGCAAGCACTGGTGTGCAGGGAGCTGCTGGAATGCACTGCCTCACACCGGGCACTGCTGCGCTCCAGTGGGTCCCCAGCTCAACTGAAGGAAAGAACTGGGTTCACATCACCCTCCCTTAAAAAATAGACTGGCACGTTTTTGCTTTATCAAACCCCATTTGCAAAAGACGAAGGCTAAATGATCTGAAAAGGTTATTTTGAAGCAGGGTCACCCTCGCTGCCACAGGTCTAATAAAACAAAACTATAGCCAAATTAGAAACATATTTCATCTAATAGGGGAAAATATAATTGGTGAATCTGTCTGGTGTTTGACCTACAGTATTTATGCTAAATGAAAGTTTAAATATATCACAATGCAGCCTGAGCAAGAAAAGCTGCATTCACTATATCTTCTGTGGTTTGATCCCTTTCCCTTAACCCTTAGCTTCTCACGAAAGCCAACATCAGCATTGCACAGATGCTGTGAAGCAAGAGAGATGGCCAAGATTTGCAGAAGTGATGAGTGATTCTGGGTAAGTGCCCGAGGGACCTGGGGAGGGTTGAGGAAGTGCTGTCAGACCTCGGGGCAGACAGGGGACACTGCGCTATGCTGCTCCCAATGCTGCAGGGTAAGATGGGGTACGGGCACTAAACCCCACTCCTGGCACCGGTGTCCTCGTGGGCACAGGGTGATGTGGGTATGACCTGGATGCAATGAAGATATGGATCCTGTCAGAGCTCCCAGCCCCTCCCCAGGCCTGGTAATTTATGCTCTCCATAAAAGCAAGAGGATCCCCGAGCAGGAGTGATGGATGAAGGAGATTATTAACAAGGATATCATTTTAAGAGAGTCTGTCTGTGGGTTCCTCGTAGTTACATAACATTTCATAAATTCCGTAACAGATTGCTCCCTGCTCATTAACCTGGCAGCCTCAGGCCCCACAGTGCTGGGGGTGCCCATTCCTTGAGTTCTGGGGGGCAGAGCAGGGCTGTGCCAGGTACCCACCCACTGCCATGGCACACACGTGGCTGGGCCCCACAGCTAGGGATGGCACCTGAACAATGCTCATCCACCCTTGCCACTGCAGAGGGAAGGATTTCTGGTATGGTTTTTGGCACCACAGTGGAAGCAAGCACAGTTTATCCAGGTCTAGACATCAGCTGCACAAACAGTGCTCAGTGTCAGCACAGCAGGTCTGCGCCCTGTGTCTGCAGTGGGTGGAGAGGCCACGCTCAGCCCCGTGCACCTGGCTGTGCCCCATCGCTCAGCGCCCAGCAGTTACAGGCACGCAGCTTGCACAGGGCCCTGCTCACAGCACCTCTGCCCTTTGCTGCAGTACTGCAGCCCCAGGAGGCAGATTTTCCCCCTGTGCCAGGACATGCGGGTGCAGCGCGGGACAGAGCAGAGGAAGCCTTGGCAGGGTTGCTCGGTGCTCCCTCTGACGAGGGACACGTGCCAGTCCCTGTGTTCCCCAGCACTCATGTGTCTCAGCAAAAAGCGTGCACGCTCAGCCAAAGTTATGCAGCTATGATTCATCCCTTGCAGGAGTTTGGGCTGAAAGCAAAAATCCCAACAACCAAGTGATCCTTTAACCTCCAAGCAGGAGGCAGAGGGACACATGGAGCCTTCTGCTGCTGCACTCAGGGCAGTCGTCATGCTCAGGCAGGACAGGCTCTGCCCAACCAGGCATGACTTTCCTTTCTGGAGATGCATAAAAATCCCACAGAGAGCAGCAGAGCCACGACAAGAAGCTGAGGAGATGGACTTAGAATGGGGAGCTTTTTTTCTTTTCTTCCTCTTCTTTTTTTTTCTTTTTCTTAAAGCTTCACGTGGAAGAGAAAAAGGCTAATTAAATTCTTTTGCTGAACGTATTTAGCAAGTCTTTCAGAGAACCGATTGCGTTTGGCCGCTGTCCAGCAGCGGGGAGATGGGACTGTGCTGGGTGAGGAATGGGAGCAGAGCCCGGATGCAGGAGGAAGCACAGGGACTGGCTGACAGACTCTGGCCTGTCTCAGATGTGCAGGAGAAGTGATAAGGGTGCCCAAGGTGTTCTGAACTCCTGGAGCATGGGGAATCCACTTTAAAGTGGATCCTGGCTCTGCCACATCCTCCAGTGCTTAATTCCCAGTGTGGTCCACACACCGCACTGTCTCCACTGATACCTTCATTAGCGTTTATGCAGCACCAACCATTCCATGCATCCAAAAATAAAGAAAACTACTTGTTGCATCAGCAGCCAGGGGGTCCCTCTCAGAGCTGCACTGATGCTGAAACGTACCCAAATTTCCACCCTCATTCGTGTCCAATGAGCATCGAATGCCTCTGAGCACAGGTGCTCATCCAAGCTGAGCTTCAGGCTCCTGGCCGGCCCTGCCTGTCCCAGTACCACAGGTGGGGTGTGGGGGGATGCACGATCATGGTCACTGATCCTGCTGGGGCTCAGCTGCACAAACCCTCCAGTCTCTTGGGGGCACAGTACCAGCCTGGTGAGCCGCTGCAATGTGTGGAGCTGGGGACAAGGCAGCGCAGCGATGGGCTCCCAGCAACCAGCAGTGAGTCCCTGTCCCACACACAGCACCGAAGCTGCCACCACACCAAGCCAGTCGCCCGGTGAGACATCAGCCCCTGCGGGGTGCCACATTTACATCTCTTCACCTATTTCCGGGGCAAATTGCCTGATTTTATGATGCCTGACCAGCTCCCTCGGGGATATCATTAGTGGGCAGTCAGTGAACCACAACACGAGGTTCTGCTTTTCCCACAAGGTTCCTGTGAGAAAACCCTCCTCCCTCTCTCTGTCAGGGTTATCTTATCTCCCAGAGCCAGTAAGCCCAGTCCTTTAACCCCTGCATGCCAGAGAACCCTGGGGCCAGACCATACTGCACTGGGCAGCCACCCACCAGCACAGCCCCCATCCCTGTTCCCACCCCTATCCCCATTCCTGTCCCCATCCCCGTCTTCATCCCCATCCCACCCCATCCCATCCCCACCCACAGCCTCAGTGGCTGCTCCCAGCACCTTCCCCCACTGCTCAGGCAGTTCCTCAGCTCTCCTGGGCAGCTTCTCCCTCTGATTTCAGCTCTTTGGCATAAGCCATCTTTGTGCAGAAAGCGTCTGCCCATGACTTTAAAATGGAGATGCTGAACACGCAATTTCTGCTTTAACATCCACACAGGCCTGAGGCTTTGCAGCCTCGCAGGCACCATGGCCGCAGACACCCTCCGTGCTGAGCATGGCCCTGGGGCTCACACTCCATCACTGGTGCAAGGCATTGCGCTGGGAAAGCCTTAACAGAGAGACAGCTTCATCCCGAGCAGATGGTTCAAATTTGTTGCTAACCCGTATTTATTTAGACTGATAATAACAGGCAGCCCTCCAATCGTGCCGGGAGTTTTTACAATAAACTCCAGCTCACAGTATCAAAAGCAAATCAATTAGCGGGCGCTGTTGGGCCCCACCCCGGGCAGAAATGCCCGCAGCCCCGTGCAGCGCTGAGCCCCGGCCCCTTCACAGCTCCTTCTAATTTGCTTCAGGGAGAGCTCCAGTGATGCTCACTAAGGGGAGGATTGATTTAGACACGCAGTTTTCTCCACAGACTTCGCAAATGGTTGTAACAAGGTCACAGGGAAAAACAATTTTATCCTCTGATTACTGTAACATGATATGAGCTTGGAACTGCATTTGCCTATTTATTTAGGCGTTGCTTGGCTGGTCCCTGAAGGAAAAGCTCCTGGTGCAGGAACAGGACCGCTCCCACCGCCCCCAGCCCCATGCTCAGGTGCTGTGGTGGAGCCCAGGGACATTCTCCATGTCCTTTCCATTGGCCCAAATGGCAAACCTGAAAAGTGCAGCAAGGAAAGAACACGGCACATCGGCTCTTCTTGTTCAAACTGAACCGATACAGAAAGAAATGGATACAGCAGTTGTACGCACTTCACTGTGTGAGAGTACTCATCCGGGGTGAAATACTGCAAATATGCAGAGAATTGTCAAAATAATGGGAAGGTAACAAAGTCACAATATTAAGCCGTATGATTGCAATCAGCCCTAATTCCAGCACAGCGCTTAAAGGAGATTGTTTTGTCACCGGGCTTTCATGGCCCGATGGCTTTGTAGCACAAGGTTGTTTGGATCGAGTCATTTCTGATGAACATTTATCACAGTGAGGAAATGTCACATTCATTTTATGCTGCGAAAGTTCATAAACTTTCTCGGATACCGCGAGGACTTCCCAGCGGGTGACCTGTTGCCTCACAGTGATTTACGCACCGTGGATGGGCTGAGCACAGGGTCAGCACCGAGAGCTGCCAGCTGGGTGCTAGGAGCAGGGAGCCCTCGGTGCACCACGGCCATGGGGGTGGCCCAGGTCCCCACCCCCCTTCTGCAAGGGTTAACGCTCCCGCGCAGCGAGCGGTGGGGGTTCTGCTGACTTTCTACTCTTACATCATGGCTGTGCTATGAGGCCTGGCAGGGGTCCGCGCTCCGGCGCTGCAGCTCGAGGCCCCGAGCGCTGTGTAATCTTTGGCAGGCAGGGAAGGAGCCTCACACGGGGCCATCAGGGCGTGGGGATGGGGCAGGGGCAGCGCACGCCCTCCCCTTGCTTGGGCTGCAGGGGATCACCCAGAACTCAGTGTTGGGGTCTCATAGTTCAGGGAGGAATGTGCCAAAAACCCCCCTGCAGCCCCTCCCAGTCCTTAAACAGGCTCGGTCAGCTCTGCACAGCTCTGCATGGCATAGCATGGCACAGTGTAACACAGCGTGGCATGGCTCAATGTGGCTCAGCACAGCAAGACATGGCTCAGCACGGTATGGTGTGGCTTGGCTAGATACAGCATGGCTTGGCATAGCAAGGTCACTCCCTGGGATGCCCTTGGTCCATTGGGGCACACATCATATCAAGGCCATTTCGACAGCAGCGCACATGCCTCCACAGGTCCAGACTATGGGAATGAGCTCACAGAGCAAAACCAGGCAGCTGGAGTCAGCTACTCCCTAGAATCATACATTACCCCATGACAGGAGGGGAAGTCGGGGACACGCTGCTCAGGGGAGGATGAGGCCAGAACCAGAGGGCGGTGCTGAAGGTGAGGCTGCGAGCCGGGAGGCAGCAATTGCATTTCCAGAAGCAGGAGCCCTGGGGGCTGCACACCCCCTCCCGCTTTGCTTGCAGGCACCAGCAGCCCTGGGAGCTGCATTCTGGGGAGGGAAGGGTGGGCGCTGGTGGGCACCAGGTCGAGGGTTGCTCCTGAGCACCACTGGGGCTTAGGAGGAGAATGAACACCTTATGGGTAAAGTTACAGAGGAGACCCAGCTGGGATAACTTGCAAATACACCAACAGCAACAGAAGTGGGACTTGGAAGAATTAGGAAAATGCAGAATGTGACCAAGAGAAACATAGCTGGGACCAGTGAAGCTGACATGGTTGAGATGTAAGGGAGGAAATATCAAAATCTGGATGCGGTTACAGAGGAAGAAGCAAAAGAGATTTGGGATGAGTCTGCAGTGAAGGATGAAAGCAAAGATTGTTTCCAGCAGTGGTTATCACTTCAGGCCATGGAAATGCAGCTGCTCCGTCAGTGACTGCAGCAAAGCTGGGCACCGAGCACCCATCTGGGCTCCTCCAGGGCACCAAGAGCACTTGGAGATATCCAAGAACCACCATGCACCTTGCCAGCTCCTTCGGGCACAGGCAGAGGGGCAGGGACAGAGACACATGCATCCTCTGCTGCAGCATAAAGAACTGAACCTGAGCATAGGTGAAGCATTGCTCGTTTTTATTTCTCCTGGCAGAAGGTTTTGTCAGATACCCGAGGGAAGCAGTAGAAACTTTTGTTGTGTGTTCTAGCTGTGTGAAAAACAAAACAAAAGCGCAAATAAAAACACAGACTGGGTATTTGCAAAATACATCAGAGTGCAAACTCATGAGGTGACCTAAGAGTTCTTTAGCACTTCTGGGTCTAGAAAGCAGTGAGGTCTGTTACGGATTCACCTATTATTCAGCAAAACAACATTAATTGGAACGTGGGAAAATCATCAGCAGTGATGTCTTTTCATAAGTTACATGTAATAAAACCAGTCCACAGAAAAATAAGCAGGAGTGTGCACGGGACTAATATTAAATTACCTTGGTTTTACCATATCAGAACCGAAGGGAACACAGTGACATCTGGACAAGCCATCAGTGGTATCAGCCCACACGTCGCTGCCGAGGTCAGCACAGCCATCAGAGCCACAGCCAGCACTGCCCAGGGCTGGGGGTTGCAATTCCCAGCACCGGGCCCAGACCTCCACAGGAGGAATGGCCACTTTTGGCCCAATGCACAGGGAGAGGAGGAGGAGAGGGCCACCAAGCTGGAAATAATCCCTAACTAGTTCCTTCTCCTCGAAAAGTAGGTTACTTCCCCATGGCTAACATCACTGTCACCTTTTATGTGCCTTAGAAATCCACGGGCTTGATGGATGTAGAGTAAAACTGAAATGAAATGCTTGGAGATAATGGCCTTGCGTGCTGCTCCCCCCACCCTGCGCTGTGCTGCCGGCTCCATGCAGCCTGCAGAGATAGCAGCTCCTGCACTGCCCCGCAGCATCCTCGGGGCCACAGCAGCACCAGCGCTGCTGGCGCGGGAGGGACCCGAGACAAAGCCTTCATTGGAGAAAGAGGAAAGGAGTGGGGAAGATGGGGTGCAATCCACGCTGATGGAAATAAACACATTCCCCGACAGCCGCACAGAAAAATAGCCTCTTCCCACTTTCTGCACTCAGGAAGATGGAGAGGTCGGTGGGGCGACGGTGCAATCTCACAGCCAACTCCTCGTATCCAGAGCAGCTTGAGGTGCCCCATCCACACACATCCTCCAGCAGCAGCTGCAGATGTAACATTGGGAACATAAGTAAAAGACAGCCAGAGAATGGGATTTCTTTGGAGGTTGTGAAGCAAAGTGCCTCACCACTAACTCATCTTACCAGTTCTCACCAACAAAATCTCCAGTTCATTTGGCCACCGACCACCTTCACACTGCAGAGGTGATGGCAGTGCCTGGTGCAGCTCATCCTGCGTTTGGAATTCTGTGTTGGTTTTTTGATATCCTCTAATTTCTCCATGCTGAGGCAAATTTGTCACACGCATGGGTCTGTTTGATTTCATTAAACAGAATATTTAAGCATAAAAATTGTTTAATCGCCTCGTGTCATTATGAGATGAATTTCATTTTGCATACATTTGCATATTTCATCAAAATTAAGGCTGCTAATATGCAAATGAGAGGCAGGTTGCAGCAGAGGTGTTTATTGCCATAGCTGGAGGCTGCTCCACGCGACGAGCTCTGCGAGGGGCAAGGGAGCAAGCTGGGCCTCACTGAAACAGCTCCGAATTCCTTCAAGTCTCTTTTCTGCTATTTTCTTTTCCCAGCAAGGCCCTCTGCAAAAGCACTCCGGGTTGTTAACACGTAGCTGCGCTCCCCCATCCCCATGCCTTGCCCACCACTCGGCGGACGAAGGGTGCTTACACCCAGTTTGTTTTAGAAGTAACGGCATCTAAAACGCAAAGCCCATGATGAGCGATTAGCAGCTTCGACTTGCGTAGAGTAATTAAAGCAAAACGAAGTGGTGAGCAGCCATCGCCATCCATCCCGAGCAGGAGCGCTTTCTGCTGACTCCGCACGGAGCGCACAACGCGGACGCACAAAGTGAGCCCTCAACAGGGGCTACGGGCAATGGCTGAGCAGCGCCAAGAGGAGAGCTCACGGGAATTATTTATTTATTTCTCTTAAAGCTTCTGGAATTAATGTTTAAAGCACAGTGAGCTTCTCCAGCACACGTTAGTCAAACCAAAAGTTACAGCACCACTTTTCGAAAGAAAATTCTAGAGGCGTCTTCACAGCGAGACTTGGAGGTAAGTACTGCCTGTGTACAGAACATAGGTATCCCTACATTTATAAATGCTAGTTCTGAATGGCCACTCCACAGTGACTAACAAGGGAAGGTAACCTTGCACTCCACGTAGCACAATTGCAAAGGAATGCAAATCCCAGCGCTATTCTGAGCGTTTCTCTTTGCACAGAGGAAGGAGAATTGGTCCACCTTAAGTCCTTCTGAAAGACTGAGGCTCAAAGGTATGTATTTGTTTAAAAAAAAAAAAAAAAAATTGTAGTGATTGCAGAGAAAAGAGAAACCTGAGAGCTTATTCTTGAGCAGTCAGACAGGGTCACCAAAACCAGACTAAATAGTCTGACTGCAGGGCAAAGCGCTGGGGCTGTCTGAAAAATGATCCTCTGGATGGAGGGAATAACAAGAGAGCGAGGAAGGAGGGATGGGTGGGAATGCAGAGCCACCAGAGCTGTGGGCAGAGGGGAGCACTGCACCTGGCCCCACACGGATGGCTGTGCCCACACCTTACTATTAACCTCAGCCTTTTTTCCAAACAGCTCCCATACCCTCTGTCTAGAAAGACAGTCCCCAAATGCTCTCAGAGGATGGCTGCAGGAATGGAGCTCCAATGGGTAATGAGCAAAAACTTTCTTCTTCTGTAGGTGAAGCTCTGTACCATCCCCTCTTAACAAAACTGCACACTAGAATCTCACAGAATGAGGAAATCTCCTTCAGAAAAAGCCTAAACTAAAGCACATTTAATTTCTTTTGCACTTTGACCTAGGGAAGTTACCTCAACCTTCTATGGCCTGGCAGCTGGCTTTTAAGGTGTGTGGGATCTCCTCATGTCCAGCTCTTCACAGGTGAAGTGTATGTAAGGGTAAGGGCACGGATCCCGCAGGGCTGTGGGAGAGGCTTTGTGGGGAGGGATTTGGGCTTCTAAGTTCAGAGCATGGCTTAGGTTGGAGGAGAACTTAAAGATCATCCAACCCCCTGCTGCAGGCTGGGTGCCCCCCATCAGCTCAGGCTGCCCAGGGCCCCATCCATGCAGCATCAATCCATTGCACGCAGCGATCTTGAGAAGTTAGGGCATCCCACGGAATCTCCCCCACAGAGGTCATCTGTGGGGAGTGGGGTGCTCTCCCTGGGGAACACAGGCGGCACATGGCAGCTTTGAAAGGCTCTGGTTCAGCAGATGACTGAGTAAACACATAGCACTTGCCAGATATTGGGCAAGCAAGAAGCACGCGTTCGATTCTTTTAACTTATGACTGCATTTAATTACTGCTTTTTCCTCTCCTCATAAGCTGCATATGGGATTAATAATAACTCTGAATCAGATTTACTCTCTTATTCTCCAAAAAAAAGAGCAGAGCAGTAAAAATGAGCAAAGGAAGCCCTTATGATATGAGATAGTCGTGTTTAGGGTTAAGCTGCTTTCTCATACAGGCTGCCCCAGCACTGGGACCTCACAGTGGGGCTCTGCTGCTGCCCTCCTGAGCCCCAGAACCAAGCACCAAGGTTGCACGGGGCTGAGCAGCAATGCACACAGCCCATGGGAGGAGCCCTGGTCTGGGCAGGACCCGAGGAGGAAGGGGCTCCTTCGTGCATTGCATGGCTCATCATCGGTGGCTCTTTATCTGGGCATGCCACCGGATGCAGAGCTCAGGGACACTTAAATAATGGGAAAATTTAATTCAAGAAACCCAAACGGTGTGCTCTGCTGTGTCTGACTGTTTACCTGCTAATGTTTGCCAACTGCTATCTCATTAGCTGTACAGGAAGTATAATTGATATTTCTGCAGAGAGATGACATTTGTGCCTCTGCTGAAACTGGAAGGCTTTCTCAGTGCTTCGTATCACTTCTGTTTGCCGCTTCCCATAAGTGATACTGCCTCATTTTGGGAAGGAATCCAAGAAATAAGAGCTTACCAGAGAGGCCTCTTGGAAGTACGGGCAGCTTTATGTTAGCCTGGGAGCTCCCTCGGACACAAATCTTCCGCAGGAAAGAGCGGATTCTACGCTGTTTGCAAAAGGGCCACAAATGGGAAATAAAATGTTTGTGTAGCTCTTTAATGTGAAAAACATCCATTTTAAAGCTCGGATTCTGCGTCTGGGCTCAGTGAGGCTGAGCAGGCAGCAGCACGAGGCCAACCTGGGGGAGACAGCAGCTGGGGTTGGGGGTGTCCAGCAGCCAGCAGCCCATGTGTCTGCGCCCAGAGCTGGTCCTGTTCTGCTCTCCCTTTCCATAGCCACTCCATGTCCCCACCGGCAGGCTGGGGTAGCCATGTAGGAAAGAAGCAGGATTCCCATCGGCAGAAGGAAGCAAGGGTCAGGGGAGAGTGCGCTTGGAGGAGCCATTCTCAGCTGCTCCCAAGCTTGAGTTCAGCTGGTATTTCTGTCTGCGGCAGGAGCTATCCCCACTGGACACACTGCAAGCCTACAGAAAGGAAGAATTTCTGGTTTGGTTGGCTCCGTGTCCTTATGTCTTTCTGCTCTTTATTTTATTTTGAGTAAATATTGAGCTCTTCTAAATTGAGGGAGTCCACACAGGGCACTGCTGGGCATTGGGGATGTGTGAAAACTGGCTTTGCTGACACGGCCGCTTCCTCTCTTCTCCCTCCAGTGACAGCATTCTGGCGTCATTTCTTGCCACAGAGCCCCATCCCCTCTCTTCCGAGATCTGCATACAGTTCACACCTAACAAGACATTCTTTCCCTGGGACTAAATCTCTTGAAATCTGATCCACGGACACATCTAAACAGTCGCGCTAACAGGTAACTCAGAGATATGGAAATGTAAATGATTCTCCAATCAATAAAGATAATTACAGTGAGAGATAGACTGACGTGCAGTATCTCGAGGCTTTTCGCCTCGTCTCCCGAGCTCCCCAGCGGCACCACAGACACTGGTGAATGTATTTCCAAGGCTGCGACTGTGGCTGGGGAGAATTGTTTCCTGCAAGAGGAGCACGAGTGACACTGCCACGCTAACGATGTGCGCTGCAGCTGGAGCCAAACTTCTCCAGCATTACTCTGCTCTCTTCCTACCTTTTAAAAGATGTCACTAATTTTGTCCTATTAGCCTTGGGTTTCAGCAGACTGAACACAAACTGCTGTCAACTTCTGCACAACTTGGAAGGAGACAGAGGTTCATTTCATTTTTCCCCTCGGGTTGTTAACTGTCAGCAAACACCTTGTCTGCACGCCTTTGGAAGGGCTGATGGGGCAGATCCCCACCATTGAGTACTGAGGATTTCCCAAGGATTTGTGTACTTCCCAGTGTGGCCAGAGGATCTCCCTCCTGCTGCTAGCATGTGTGCACAGCCGTGCAGAAAAGCCTTTGATGGGAACAGTGGAGAGTTACCAAACCCCAACAGCTCTATTTGAATCATGAGTGTCGTGAGCTGTGCAGCCCCTTCTGCCTGCACCCCCATCTCCCCACGGGCTCACCAGTCTTCCAGCTCAACTTGTGCTTGTGGCTCCTGGCATCTTTTGTGAAGAAAACCTCATCTCCTGTTCAGCATTTGGCTGGATGGTCTTCACGGGTTAGAGGAACTTTTAAACATTCTCAACAAAGTTCATGTTGATTGAACTAGTGAAATAATTCCTGGTGCAAGCTCTAAGAAGGACCTTTTAAACTTTCGTGCTTGAAGCTCTGTCCATCGCACAAGGCACGACAGACACTTGCAAGGTCATCTCCCTATCTGCATTCAGCTCCTTTAACAGACACGTCTGACAGCTTTGATGCAACACAAAACCCAGTGTCTATCTTCCTCTATGGCATTAGTTTAAATATATGTATGTATCTATAGATATACTTGGAGAGGAATGAAGCTGTGACTATGGTGGCTAAGGTCATGCCGTTCAGGGTGTCTGAGGTCATACCATCTGACACATGTCAGATGAAAAGCTCAGGCAAGAATATTCAGCGACTGCTCTGCACAGTTTTTCAGCCATGTGCAGAGGGAATAGCCACTCTCAGCAGCACCAGTCCAGGCCTCCCCGCCGGCGGGTCAGGGCAACGTGTGTTTCAAGTCATACATGGAATATCCATTCACCTTTAACAAATGCAGCGCACGTGAAAATGCCCGACTTTGCTCTCCCTTTCTTCCTGCTCACGATTGGATATAACGGAGGAAGAGAGGAGATTGCTTCTATCCATCCACGTTCTCCATATGGGATGAGGGGTGCTCCCGAGGCTCGCTTGCCACAAGCACAGACCTTGCTGTACCGGGCCGGCCTCTGCTTCGCGGGTGCTGGGGACGGCCCTGGTGATGCACCGGGTGCTGAGCAGCGTGGTCCTGTCTTGCTCTCGGCTGCAGCACGGTCACTGCTCCGATGTGCTCATAGCACCACGATAGCAACTGATGGCACCGAGCCGCACCGCCGCGCGCACCAGGCTTGCACTATTTCTGACTGCAAAGTACAGATGGCTCCGGGGTGGCTTTTCTTGGCACCTCCCTGCGAAACCTAGAGAGGGCATCTGCTGAGCACAACTGCTCTGACTGAGCCGATTCCTCGCCCTCTCCCCCCGGGTGCTCCCATCTGGATAGCCCGCTGACCTCCCGCGCCGCGCCGCGCCGGGTTAAACTCGCTCGCTTTAGTTATGTACTTCCAACAGCTTCAGGCAACAAATGTATTTCATACGCGGTCCTCCTGTACCTCTCCTTGATGTTCTAAAGCAATGAGAAAGAAGTGTTAAATTTGTTCTTGGCTACTTTTCCTTGCAACTCCCAAAGGCACCGGTTACAAACTGAATCAGTTATCAGCTAGTTAGGCTGGCAGTTCCCGAAGGTACCGCATGAATACTGATAGGGACCCATGCATTATTCAGTGCGAAGAGCAGAGGAAAATGAGCAACACGTCCAAAACAAGAACAGCAGTGGCAGTAAGGGAATAATTAGCGAGCTGTCACTTGTCCCTGTCAGTATTCCCTCCCTAAACACATGAGGGAAAATAATAAAAAAGGGTAAGATCATCTTGCAAGCTCTGCTCTTAAATATGCAGCTGGTAGGTTAAAATACAATGATAAAGGGGAGAGGATAGAGAGCTCTGATACAGTTTTCAAAAGATATGGCCTCCATTTCCATGGAGACTATATGGTTTTTATTTTTTTTAATCCCACAGGCACCGGGTTATACAGTCAGCCCCTGCCTTAAATATCAGCCCATGTGCAACAGCATGAAGGGGACGTGGCTCTAACATGGGGGCTTATCCCAGGGAAAATATTTAGGGTTTTTTTCCTCCCTTACAAAACACAACTGAAGTGAGCGTGGTTTAGAGACACCAGGCTCGCTGCAATTGGCTCTGCTGAGCAAGTCCGCAGCCCAGCACCCAGCGCATCCCACTGGGGATGGGGGTGTCCAAGAGGATCGATCAGAGGACTTCCACCCAGTAGGTCTTGGGTTAAATTATTAACGAATTAACGAGCTTATGAATTGATGGGAACGGAGCTCTTATGCTGGAATCTATAAAACAGTCTCCAGGGTTGCTCCTGAAGAAGCAGAGGGCTGTGCTGCCCGGGGTTGGCAGAGCTGAGGGAGGTGGTGCCCATGCCCAGTGCAGCTGGGGCAAACTGACTGCAGAACCTCCACTGCAATAGCAGCAGATTACGGTGCCATGCCTTGCCGGTGCCACCTGCACCATGCTCTGGCTGCACGGTCTGACGATGCTGTGCTCACCAGTGCTCTGCAGAGCTCTGGGCAGCAGAGGCTGCTGCCCTGCAAATCCTTCAGCTCCTCCTGCCTCCGCTCCATCGCTGCGTGCAGCAGCCCCAGAGATCTCTGGCACTGCCTCGTTCATTCCGTGCGGGGCGGGATTTGTGCGCTGCAAAGAGAAACTGTATTCGTGGCAATGTTAGCAGCGACTTCCCTAAAATATCCGACACGGATCCCTCAGAGCTATCTGCCACATTGCAGTGAAGCCGTAGGATCGATCGGAGCAGGTCTCTCAGCACGCAGCCCACCACGGAGCTGAAAATGTCAACATTCGGCATCTCACAAGGAAAACAACCACAGGGATCATCCACGAGGGAATGTAATGTTTAGAAAAGCTATGAAGGAGCCCAGGTTATTCCTGAGATCTGCAGCACTTACGTCACTGAAGACCCGCTTCCCTGTTTCTCTGCCCTGATTCCCTCCAAGGAAGGAAAGTGGCAGCACAGCGTTGCAGGCAGCGTGCAGTAGGGCAGGAGGCTCAGAGACCCTGCTTAGGGAATGAGGGTGGGAGAAGGCAGGAAAGGCACTGAGAACTGCCTGCAGGTGGCTGCTGCCCAGCCCCCAGGAGGGGCTCCTCAACCTCCTCTGCTCCAGGAGGATGGCTCCTGTGAAGTCACTTTCTCTTGGGGGATGTTTAAATTACAATTCCCTTCTTCTACCCTAGAAATATTGCATTGCCTTTCCCTGCTTCCAAATAGTATCCGGTGGGATAAAACACTCCATCTGTAGTTTTGTGCTACAAAAGTGCATCCAAAGCAAAACATTTTTATTTTGGGTCTTTATAAGCACTTTCTGACCAGTCCTTGCCCAGACTCTGACATGCCATGGTATCTGGTCCCACATTTACACAAGTTACTGCATTTGTCTGACACAAGATGCTGTAGATAGTCCCCTGTTTAACTCTTATTCCAACTGAAATTTACAGGAAGATTTTTGTTCATCAGATATCTTCCTTGATGTCCTCAGGCTGTTGGCTGGGTGGCCATTTTCTACTACAAGCGCTATGTGTTGTTCTAGGTCCTCGATGAATGAGTCCCCAGATAATATTTTTTTACCCCACAAAGCTTGTGTGTGTGCTGGGAGAAACACACCAGGGAAATTTCACATCAACTAAACAAGCATCTTTGCTGCCATGTGCCCATATTTCCACATAAGCACCCACAGGCTCCTCAGCCTCCCTTGCTGAATGAGATCCCCAGCACGGATGAATATTCACAGGAAATCACTCAGAAGAGCTGTGATTGTCAGGAAGAGGCGTGTGTGTTCTGTAGTGCTGCCGCTGCACACAGCCAGCTCCAGGTAATGCTTTCCAAGCTCCTGAGACAGGTGAGGAAACAACTCCCCATTGGCATGTGGCCACCACCCATGGAATATCAGTGTTTGACCCCATGGCACATGGGTTATGCTGGTTTACCCAGCAGGGATCATAGAATGGCTTATGTTGGAGGGACCTTAGAGATCAGCCGCTCTCAAGCTGCTGCCATGGGAGGTTGAGCTCATGCTGCCCAGGACCCCATCCATGGCCTCGGGCACCTCAAGGGATGGGTCACCCACAACCTCTCCAGACAACCTGTTCTGTCTGTCCCCTTGACCTCAATGGAGCCATGCTGGCTCCAAACCAGCCCAAAGCAAGTAAGCTATCTTTTCCCTAAGCTCCAAAATCCAAATTCTAAGGGTAAAAGAGATTCCTGCCCTGCTCCCGGTGGTTCACGTTGCCCAGCCCTTTGCATTCAATACCATTCCTTTTCCTTCCCATGCTTCCACGCTGCGCTGGCGGCACAGACGGGCCTGGCTTTGCTGACGGCATCATTATTGCTGTCACATCCACGGTACTGACAGGCCGTGGTGAGCCTGCAAGCCTTATGTTCTGCCGCTTCCGCGCATCCCGGCGCTCAATCGCAGACCTTTGTTTTCCTCCCACTGGATGCAGCCACGGTCTGACTGTGAGAGGATGCACAACTGAGCCGGCGGAGAGCGAACCGCTTGGCACGGAGCGTCCCTCGTTGCTCCGCTGAGGAGGCTGTGTGTCAATCGATGGGCTAACAATTATGATCAATGTCAACAGGAAAAAACAAAGGAACGCCGCTCAGCAGCTCCATGGATAGGGAGCAGTGTGGGAGCACAGCGCCAGCAGAGGGATGGGATGGGCAGGGGCCCTTCCCCACCCTCTGGGCCCCATCAGGTTGCAGTCACTGAGGCACACGCAGAGCCCCACACGAGCCAAGGACTGGCAGAACCCTGTAATGAATGCGGCTCCGACACACCCCGTGTGCCATCGGAGAGAGATGCAAGAGCATCGCAGAAGAATGCTCGATGCCCTCTGTCACTCATTGCCACAAATAATGCTCCTCTCCGCTGTCACCCGGCGCTCGTAGGATGCTGAATTAAACAGCACGGCTTTTGATGCTGCTGAAGTAACTGTTGCATTAATTATCCATGGCATTTGCACACATGCCTTACACGCTGGGAAAGGTGCACTTCCCCCGGACGGATGCACGCATCGCACTCAGCCCCCACCCCTCCGCATCACATCGCTGGGCCTTCCAGGATGCACCGTGCCTCCTTGCTCGCGTATTGTTTATTAATGAACCAAACCTTGAAAGTAGGAGCTGTTTGCCAGAGGTTATTTTTACTACCACGTTAGTTAAGGCTGAGGGTATTATTTTACATGCCGATGAATAATTTACTTGCCATTAAAAAAAACTTATCCTGCAACAATAACCACCAGTGGCCGTCCATTCCCTGCACAGCCATGAGCATGTGGCGTGCAGAATTTCCTCCATTCCGTGCTTGCTGCAAAGCTGTGCTGGAAGGAATGTCTTCAATGGCTCTGTAAAATAAAACGTCCGCAGCGGTGGAGTTCTCATCAGGTGTGGCCAACTCTGGAAGTTCATAGCATTAAAAAGAATTAATGCTAATTGGGTTACCACCTTTTGTGCTGTTTTTCCCCCTAGGTTCTCCACATCTGTTGGTTATTTATTGCACACCAGCACTGGATCCTTATAAAACGCCACGCGTGACTTCTCCTTGCACTACAGGCCACGTGCTATCGGTAGAAGATTTAACTTCTTAACAGAGCAAAGCTAGAACAAAGCTCCATCATTTCGTATGAGCTTTCCCAGCCTGATTGTGTTTATTTAGAAAGCAGCTAAGACACAGGCATGTGGGGCTATAAATCAGCAGAAAATCAAATGCTAACATGTAAATAAATTGCAAATCAGCTGAGAAATTGGTTTCATTTTGAGACGATAAAGCATATTTCTCCTGTACTGATTTTATAAGGTGCCCCTTAAGAATTGTAATATTTCTGCGTGGTAATGATAAACATTAGCGAGTTGCTTTAGAAATGAAAAAATGGCAGCCCTGTGGGGATTTGAAAAACATATGCACTTCAAATTTGAAAATCCAATTTAACTGTCCATTATATGGAGAATAAAAAAAAAAGGTAAGGATAGGATAATTTTGCAGTTACACAGCATTTGACTAAATCTGATTCAGGGATGACAGCTACACTTTAAAAGCTACATGTCTGAATGTAAGGAGACAGCAAATCATTTATTTATGATTGTAATCTAGCTCCTGTCTAACAAGTTAACAACTGTGCAGAGTGCTCCCTGAGTGGAGGCAGCCTGTGTAGGCTTGTCAGTTAGCACTTTTTAAAACACTTTTCATAGAATTTCTGTTAGAAAAATATATATATATATAAAATAAAATAAAAGAGACAAAAGAGAGTCCCTGTCAAATTTACCAAAACAAGCAGATGTTACAATTTCAAAAGTTTGAAGAAACAAATCCCGCTCCTGATGTCATGCAGAGGGGCAGGGGAAGGAAAGGTGAGCATGGCTTGATGGGCTGTGAGGAGCCCTGGGGGTGTGAGGAGCGCCAGGCTGTCCCCAGCTGTCCCCTGGTGGTGACACCCAGCTCTGGGCTCTGATACCCGTGTCCATGGCACCACGTGGTCAGCAGTGCCAAAACAGCTGTATCCACCCACATCCACGCATCTCAGCCTTGGGAAGACCTCACACCCAAGTGGGGTTACAAAAACTTGTAGGAAAGCTGAACTGCTGGAACAGGTATGATGAATCATAGAATCATGAAGGTTGGAGAAGACCTCTAAGATCACCCAGTCCAGCTGTCCACCTACCACCAATACTGCCCACTAGCCACGTCCCAAAGTACTACAGCCACCCTTTCTTTAAACACCCTCAGGGACGGTGACCCCACCACCCCTGGGCAGCCTGTGCCAGAGCCTGACTGCTTTTTCTGAGAAGACATTCTTCCTAATATCCAGCCTGAGCTACAAACAGACAACATTTACCCAAGAGTTCTACTGTGGTTAGGTCATCTTCTGTCAGTGTTATGTATCCTCTCATTTTACATCCTCTTGCTACCAAAGGTTGAGGAGGTGAGCAGTGGGCCACCAGGTTTTCCTGAAGGGTAACACAGCCACTGCCCTGAAAACACCAGCTCCACCTCCAGCAGCAGCCTCAAAGCAAATCAAGCATTGGGAATTACTGGGAAAGCACAGCACCGAAGGAAGGGTGCCAGATGCTGCAGACATTGGTATATGCAGCCTGCATTAGCCTGACCCACCCCACCACAGAGATGACAGAAGGAAAGTGCACAGCAGGAGCACAGGGACCGTCTGTTCCCATTGCCTGCAGTGCACAGGGACACCCACAGCTCCATCAGTGCTCACAGCCCCATCCCCTGACCATGAGTGTCTGCAGGGATGGGACACCACCACCTCTCTGGGCACTGCCAGTGCCTCATCACCCTTAGCATATAAACTTCTTCCTTATATCCAATCTGTATCTCCCCTCTTTTAGTTTGAAACTATTTCCCCTTGTCCTATCACACAGATCCTGCTAAATGGTCTGTCCTTCCCTTCTTAAAGCCCTTTTACATACTGAAGAGTCACTCTCAGCCCTCCCTAGAGCCTGCTCCTCTCCATGCTGCACAGCCCCAGCTCTCAGCCTGTCCTCATAGGAGAGGTGTTCCATTCTGTGAATCATAATTGTGGCTCTCCTCTGGACACACAACAGTTCCATGTCTCTTCTGTGCTGAGGACTCCGCGCCCAGATGCAGTTCTCCAGGTGAGGTCTAGCAGGCAGCAAGCAGGATGGGGCCCAGCAGAATTGTGAGCTGTCTTCATTGGGATGTTGAACACAGGGTATTCTGAAAGTGACAACTTGCACAGGTTCAGAAAACTAGCAGCCAAATTAGTAGAAATATCCATCAGACATCCACTCATAGACAATATTTCTGTCTCTGAAAGCTCTCCAGCCATAAATCTCTGAAGGTTAATAGAGCATTCAATGAAGCATCGATGTTCGCTGCTCTGATTATTTGATACTGTGCAAACCCCCTTCCTCCTGAGGAGAGGAAAGCTGCTTCCTGCAGCAAGGTGGCTGTGCATTTGTGTGCTACATTCTTCCCTTCTGCTTGCAGAAAGCCTCCCCTATGCTGGCTGCCTCTCCTATAGGGCTCAGAGCCATCCTGCAGGTGTGCAGCACAGCTCCAGATGTGGCTGCCTGGGAGCAGACCCTGTGGACCCTGTTTTGTTTATTGCACTTCAGAACCACAAGCGACCAAACTAAAGAGAGAAAGTTAGAGATGGTGGTTGTCAGATGCTATCACCCTCAAACCCTCTGCTGAATGCTAATAAGTGGAAGTAAACAGAAGGAATGTCTGCATGTTCATTTATCTTGGATTAGTTCGGTCACTGAAAATATGCAGTTCTGCTTTTTGAGATAAAATAATTCCTTTCAGATCAAAAACGGTTTTTGTGATTTGCAATTTTCCCTCTTTTGACTTAAGGAGAGGAAAGACCTGGCAGAGCTGTAGCGATGCGGGTAAGCCTGGCTTTTAAATGATATTACACCAGTAAGAAAATACTCAGAATACAGTTTGCAAATAGCCATCAGCAGGGACTTCTGGAAACACACAGACGAGTGGAACAGTCAGTGCTGTGCTGTTCCTGCTCTCTTTCTGGCCGCTTGCTGCACTGGTCACGCTTGGGTTGGAAAGGCAGTGCCTATGGTGCTGCTGGAATCAGATGAGAAGCAGAAGTGCTCCGGATGCTGAAGGAGTCTGCCCCACTTGAGGGCGGGAGAAGAGAATCTCAGAAATCAATCATTTAATTAGGATTGCTGAGGTCTTCAATAATTGCCGTTTTCCCTCCCTGTGTCCTCATGCTTTCTGTGCCTCAACAGAACAACAACAACAACAACGTTGTTACGGTGTTTTTGAAAATGAACCATTGGTTCCTATCATGTCATTGCGCGGAGGGGACGAGTCCCTGCCGGTAATTACACAGCAGAGAGGCTGGAAATATCTGCATGGCTGACTGACAGCTCCAGCTAAGTAAACAGCTCCTTCTGCGAGCGCTGGCAGCCTGGACGGAGGCTGGGCTTGGCTGCAGCTTGGCAGCAAAAGCCAGGAGGCCGTGGAAAATGGCACTGTTAAAGCAGCCAGCAATCTGTGGGGTCTTCAGAACCTTATCATCCATGCGAGTCAACAACTGTGCTAAATTGAAATTGTAGAGTTGATTAAACGACGTATTTAAGGCCCCATAAAAGAAAGCAAGCAAGGCAGGAAGGGAGAGGTGCGCACGGGGGGGAGCGGGCGGAGGGTTTATCTCACCGCGAGCAGCAGGCTCAGCCACTGATCTAATCAAATTATTCAGCATTAAAAAACTGCCAAGGCATTCCAGTGCTGCAGCTTCCAGAGGCCCAGCTGGGATCAAATGCTAATCAACATCTCCACGATATTTATTCCCACTGTCAGTCTGGTACGTGTTTGTTTTCCGAGCGCTGCATACTAAACTGAAGGATCGAGATGAATCGGCGGAGATGGGAGGTGATGAGCCGACAGGCTGAGCGCGGGGAAGCGGCACCAATAGGGACAGGGAAGGACAGGTGGAGACCCCAGGGTGCTCCCTGGCTCTTTCCAGCAGCGCAGAGCCTGTAGCGCTGCTGGGATAGGTGCACGCATTGCCTGGCACCGCGCTGGTGATGGTGTGGCCAAGGGACAGCCAGCACCGGGTGCAAACCCTCCAGGTCCTCCTTAAGCACTAGCCACCGGAGCGCCCGGAGACTAATTAATTTCCTTTTTGTTTTTCAGAGTTTCATTTTTAAATTACAGTCTTCCCTCCTCTCTAATAAATACTCAACAATTAAAGCTTTTTTTTCCCCCTCCGACATGCGATTCCAGCATCTCAGTGTCCCACCTCCTGTCACCTTCCCTGCCATAAACAGATTCGTAAAAACTGCTTTTGACGCCCCAGCTGCCATTAGCCACTTAAAATCCCATAATTATCATCCTATCATGGGCCTGTTAACGAGCAGTAAAAATAAGGCCATTGAATATGGTAATTTATTCGTAAATTAGCCTAATGAGAATAGGTTTCAGACACTGTTTACTTTCTAGCTGCCTGTTTCGGTGTGCACAGGCTGCTGGCACTGGGATGGAGCTGCTGCCGGCACCGGGACCCATCCGGAGGAGAAAGCAGGAGGAAGCTGAGCACTGCAGAAACAGCTTAGAGGGGAAATCTGAAGGTGCTTTTTGAAGCAAGGCAAGGCCTGGGCTGAGCAGCAGTGAGAGCAGCAGTGCCCTCCGGGTCCCTTTCCCACTCCCCCTGCCACATCCCTTGCCCAGTGCACCTCGGGACACATTCCCCTAACAGTTGGTGAGTGCCCATTTACACAAGCAAAGAGACAGCAATCTTGCACAACGCTTCGTGTGCAGCACACCAAAGCCACAGGAATGACTGCGTCTGCCCCATGTTCACTTGGGTAGGAGAGACAGCACATGGGGCAGAGGCTGAGTTGTTGGACAGGGACTTGGGACAGAGGACCGGGACCAGGAGCTGCCCCTGGGGACAGGGACACTGACCTGAGCATGGAGACTTCAGTGCTCTGCCAGTGCACTCAGCACGGTGCAGCATTGAGGGTGCTTCGATGGCCAACCACCAGCAGATGCCACAGCCACTGCTCAGAATTTAAATGCCTGCAGGCTGGGCCAGAAGGAGGAGGAAGAGTCCCAGACTGACTGCACTGAATCCAAAGCCAACAGGCTCAGGCACTTTGGCACCTGGGCAGCTTGTTTTCCCTAAGCTCCATCTTTACAAACAGTTATTCTCAGGCAGTGGAGTGGTAATAAACCTTGAATGAATGAGGATGAGAGGTCCTTTCAGGGAAGAGGTGAAGAGCTCTTGACTATGAGCCTTTCACCCTCAGGAGTATTTTCATTCCTAGGCTGGCTAAACGCCAGGAAATAAATCTGCACGGCCAGAGCATCTCCACCACACCGTGCAGGCAGAGTGCAGCCCCCAGGCACCACCACCACCCCATTCCCATGGGGCTCAGCGCCCCAAGATGCGGGGGCTTATCTG
>JACDJE010000004.1:6198783-6301787 GCA_016647715.1 Pavo muticus
TCTTAAAAATTTCACTTTTTTATCACATCCCATTTGCAACCTGGAAGTTTCGCAGCAACAACCCGTATTTTCTGGTGTCTTAGGAAAGCAGAAGGTGCTGGTGGGTCCTGATTCTGAGAGGTCTCAGCTCCTGCCTTGTGCTTACCTTATCAGGATCATCATCTCCGCTTGCGAGTTTAACCACAAAGTGTTTTTAATAACGGATCTTAATACAAATTGGAGCAATTTTGCTCTTTTTTCTTTTTTTATTAAATTGCTTTTAAGTAGTAAAACACAAACTGCATTTAAACCCCACTGGTAATTAGCATCTCTTTTCAAGTTTTGCTCATCTTCCAATTAGGCATGTGTTTGTCGGCATGCAGCAGATGAGCCACGTGCCTGCAGAACGCTCAGGGCAGTGTCACGGCTTGAGGTGATGTCAGCACGGTATGATGTCACAGCATGGTGTGATGTCACAGCGCGGGGTGGCATTGGCTATCACAAAAGCTGCCACCAAGGGATGCTTTGCCAGCCCTGCCCTTGCACATGGCAAGCTGAGAGACACTTTTCCATGATTAACGGGATGTGGAAGAAGCAGTGACATGAGAAAACGAGCTGCTGCCTGACCAAGGTTGCCAGACGTGGTGTCACAGCGCGGTGACAGCGCTGATACTGGCGGCGGTGCTAATAATCGCAGGCTCAAACTGCTGGGGACCCCCAGGTCCCTGAACGCAAATGAAGCCCTGCACAGCTTACTATTTTTATAGGACAAACGTATCTAAGTGCTTGTAAGAAACAATAAGGGAGGAAAAAAATATTGATCGCTACTGCTGCCAGAGTGAGGTCAATGTGATCATCGCCAGGGCTATGCGTGCTGCTGGGAGATGCTGAGCCTCACGTGGATCCCGTTGGTGCCTCGCCTTTGATGGGCAGGCTGCAGGAGGGGCTCACAGTCAGAGCTCTCTCCTCTCAGTCCTTCAGCAGTGATGTGGTTAAACGCTGCATAAGGTTTCTTCCTCCCCAGCTCCCCCCAAAACTGGAGTAACATCTTAAGCAGAAGCACCAGACGAACAAGATAAAGGCAAAGCCCTTCTGCAGTAGGATTTGTCTTTTGAATCTAGATTAGCAATTGGTGTTTGGGGAAGATGGGACCGTAATCTGATTGAATAAGGGGAGTTTGTGATATCAATCTCCTTGAATCCCATTGTCTTTGTGCTGCTTTGTAAATTAATATTCATTTTCATCTCTACGTTCATGCTGAATCTCTCGTGCTCCTTGTCTCTCCCTCTTTGATGAATTGCAGTCCTACGTATTGGATGCTGCGCACCCAGCATTAGCATCATACCATGTCTCTTAACTTTGTGTGCGTGCAAAGGCCGAGCAGTGTGGCTGCAGGTGTGGGGCAGGCACTGTCCCAGCCCTGAGCCCTGCGGGCTACCCCTGCACAGTTCACTGCTGGCAGCACTTTCCCCAAAATTCAATTTTTTCCCCTTCCTGTAGAGCATTGCATCTTGCTCAATCCTCCCCCTGTCACACAAGCTCCAGCACTGTTTCAATTGGATTCCAAAAATAACCTCTTTATTCACACGGCTCATGCTATTATATCGTAGTACAGCTCGGGCAGGCAAGGGGTCATTCCATTATCCAGGAACGAGATAACTGAGTATTAGGGCAGCCAGGCTCTTTGACTCTGTGCCCTGTGGTAATGGGCCTTTTTTAAGGGCATTAACCAATGTTTCTACTTAGGTATTTGACAAGAGTAAAGGTAACATTGCCATTTAATCCTCCCTTTTCTTTTCTTTTTTTTTATCCTCACCTATAGACAGCGCTCACATATCCACTTCTCTTCAAGTGTTCAAACTTCAGCTCAGCATCACTGAGCTCTCCACGTCCACCCCTGGAGGCTGCGGCTCCCATTTGGATGAGACCCCCACAGACCATCTGATAAGGGCATAGCCTGTGCCATACCTAAAGTTATGCACAAGGATTTTTCATCTCTCACTTTCCCCTGTGCAATTCCTGGCAGTGCTGCCTTCAGCCCCCGTTCACACCAAGGAACTTTCTTTGAATAGATGAGAAAACGCCCAGGGAAACCCAGGAGGCTCTGAAGCTATCCCATCTCACTGCCTCATGTCGGTTAGGGAGCACAAGTGGCAGGTCAGGCTTCTTGCTGAGTTGGTGGCCACTAGGATCAGGCGCCAGCAGGTGCAGAGCCCAGTGCCAGCATCCCCCTGCAGCCTTGGGACGCAAGGCTCCGGCAGCTGGCAGCACCCACCAGCCTCTATCCAGAGAAGCTGGTGGCCCAAGGGCTCATAATGCCCCCACCTCCCCTCTTTAGGAGTATCTAAATGTATCTACCAAAGATCGTGGCTTAATTGATTGATTAATAACAGAAACTCTAATTGAATCCTCCCAGCTTGTACATAAGATGTCTTAATGTTAGAGCCTAGGGAGTAAGTGCACAGCATGGAAGTATGAAGTGCGGCACAACCAGTAACACTTTCAATTTAAAAGTCAATCTCATTATACGAGAAGCTGTTTTCTCTATCCCTCTGGAAAGGCAACAGCAATCTCCCATCTTCTCCCTACCAGAGCCACACGGTTTGTTAGTGTCTGTGGGAGATGCAAATACGAGCTTTTTTTTATTTGTTCCCACTGCTGCATATCTGAGCAGTTCAGTAAATATTCATGAGGCTGCCATTGTAGGAGCTCTGAAAACTACAGAAAATATGCCCTCCGAGGTGACATGTAATTTGGCACTTCCCGCATGGAGAGGCAAAGGATGCAGCCAGAGCAGAAATATCCCAATAATTAAATACCTTGCTACAAGCTAATCTTTTCTGTTTCTCATTAAACATGAGACACCTCAAACCTTTTCCATATGCAGGAGCCCCCATAATGCAGAAGTTAGCTCGAAAGAGTAGATCTGCACATGCCATCCAGTGGACCAGACAGTATCTAGGCTAGGAACATGTGGAATTTCTTCCCAGATTCTCACTTTATGACCACAATGCCTCTCACCATGGACAATGGAATCCCTATGGATCAGAACAGGCACTCACACATGTCCCATGTTTTCTTTGCCCACAGACCCTCCTGGGTTATTTTCCCTTCTGAGCTGGACAATCCTGGTTTGTGCTTCCAGAAATGCCTTATGCTGAAGAAGGGTTGAGTTCATGCTCTAGGATGGCTACAACATGCTCTCTCCCTCCTGCAGCTCTCTGGTCCCCATCACCTGATACGTGCCAGAAAAACAGTAATACCAACAACAAACCGCTCCTTCATGTGTTCTCCACATCCTGCCACCGTTCTTCAGTTTGGTTTCTAAAACTCCAAGTCTCACAAGACAGATCCTCCATCTCCAGACAAAGATGCAACCCTGGCAAGTGTCAAGCTGCTGCCTCTCATTGAGTCCATGGGCCAGTCCAAGTTGTCCTCTGCCCCAAGGAGCAGGCTGGAGACCAATTTCCAGCCTTTCCCTCACGTTCACCTTTTTTCCCTTCTATCTGAGTGCCTTCCTTTTTCAGGCCTGCCTTTTCTGGACAGCTCAATTGCAATCCAAAGGATGGGAGTCCAGAGTCATGCAGACAAAATGGTGGCTTGAACCACTTCATTAAAGAGGTTAATGACCCGTTAAAGTGGACCGCTCCCAAGCACTCGCCCTTGGACGCCTGCCTACAGGATCCCTGGGGCACAATGTTGCTGCAGGAGGATCACTGCATAGGGATGGGCTCCTAGCAGAGCCCGCCTGGCCCCATGGCTTGGGGACAATGGGTGCTCTGTACTTGGTGCACCCAGGTCCTGCACTGCTGGGGCAGGAGGCAACACGGAGTAATGCAGTGATGCCATGCAGTGGTGAGATGGCCCCAGAGGATAGCTGGTTGAATCCCATCTCGCCCTCTGTGTGTATAACATCCCCTTTATAGATCCGCCCGCCAGGCAGTGTCCTGCCTGATGCTCATCCTGCTTCCTTTAACTACACCACCACTGGCATCTCGGTGTCATTCACACTGTAATCTCATAGGTATCTGTTTCCTATCTGGAACCCACCTGTCAGAGCACCTCTTTCCCACTGGCAGTATGGGTAGTGAATGACCTTCAGCCAGCGAGTGGTTATAGCCTTAAGACAACACAATTAAACATGTTTTATTGCTTAACACACTGTGTCAGGAGCCTTAGTTGTGTTTTTGTTCCAGTCTTCTATCGTTTTCAGAAATGCCTGGAACTGTGACAGCTCAAAGCGCCGGTGCACTTCTGCTCCCAGGTAATCAATAGAAGGCCTCAAGGTATCTCACGCTTCTGTCAAATATGGGATTTTTAGCATGGAAGCGTTTTCGAGACTTTTTTGGTCACTGCAAGGCTCCCAACCCTCCTGCTCTCGTAGCTGTCAGGGCAAGGACATTGGGCTGCCATGAAATGGAACAGCCCAAGCCGTGGGATGGGGGCTCTGGATGCACTGGGATGGGCAGATGGGATGGACAGATGGATGAATGGGAAGGAGAGGATGGGATGGGTGGGATAGGGAAGTGCTGAGCAAGGGCCCCTTGGGGTTGGGTGCTGCTGCGTGGGGATGACTGCAGCCTCCAGGGAAGAGGTGATGATCTAGATGAACTAGATGAACTAGATGATCATTGTGGTCCTTTTCAACCCAGGCCATTCTATGATTCTATGATTCTATGATGATTCTAAGTGAGCACATGGACAAGGGACACTTGGCCCCGTGCACACTGTCACCAAATGTCCCCCCTCCAGTACTGTCCCAAAGAACAGTGTGAAATGAGGCACTTGGGAGGCTGCAGGGCTTGGGCAGGCAGGAAGAACACCACTTTATTAGTGAAGATATTCCCGTTTTCTTCAGCTTCTGGGTTGTTGTTTTGGTTTTGTCTGTTTTCTGTTGTTTTTTCAAGGATCCCTGTGAATTAGATCCCAGTAGCAATTTACCTGTTTTTCAGAAAAATGCCTGTGTTTGCAGGAGCATTGTGCCATGAAATGTTCGTTTCTTTGGGTAGAAAAACTGTCTTTTCACTTCAGAAAATTATTCCAGGTTAAAATTAAATATTTATGTACTTCGCAGTCTCGCAAAGCTTGTTTTCATTCAGATTAAGACAACTCTCCAACATTACCCCATCCATACCATCATGGCTTTGGCTCCTGCTGCATCTTCCAGCACATGGCTTGAACCCCCTCGTCAGCCCTCCACCAAGTTGAAACAGCTACAGCAGACATTTTGAATCAAATCTGATTTTTTGTTGTTACGAGTCCATTTTCAGCCAATGGCTTCTGTGAATTATTCCTCATTATTTCTTAGCTGCATGCTCTGGGCCATGTGCAAACTTTTTAATAGACCCTCTCTCAAACCGCCTCACATTTGTGTACAAATGACTGCTCGTTTCCTCAGCCCTTCTCCCATTGGCTTTTACAGCTGTTGTCATTAATGGTTTTAACTGCATTTAAATTGTCTTGATTTGCCTGTGAGTTGCGTTGGTCAAGGAGCAGTTGTTTGGCACATCTATCATTTCTGTCTCAGTCTAACCACCAAGGTGTCCTTTGCTGCCACCAGGAAATGCTTTTTGTAGCACCCAGCAGAGATCTGTCGAGCTTGTGCTGAGGTGTGAGGTCTGCACACATAGGGCAGCTCCCACAGGACCAAACACCTTTTGGGGCTGACCAAATTGTTCTACTATCCCTCCTCCAGAGAGGTTTTTGCTGCCCCTGTGGCAAATCACTCTGAGTGAAACGACGCTTGCTCCGTGCACAGACCTGATGGGAGTTTTGTTTGCAGAACCCAGAACAAATAACCAAAAAGAAAAAAGAGAAAAAAATGCAATTGCTAATTAGGCTGAGATTGTGCAATGCTTTTCTTTATGGTTTCCCAATGGGAGAAGGACTCTCTCGCCCAAAGGAGGAGCCTCTTTGCAGCCACGCTCCTTCCCAGCCCTGCACGATGCCCGCTGTCCCACAGGCAATGGGAGAGGCAAGGAGTATTTTCTCATTAAGGCTTTTGCACCAGAAGTATTCCTGTTCCAGATTCACTGCAGCAGTGTCGGGCTGTGTGCAGTCTGAAACTGTTTGCACGTCAAGAATTGGGGCTACCAAGGCTTCTCTGCTGCTGTGGACCACAGTGGCCTGGAGGGGAGGCAGGAGAGCGTGCTGCATGGGCAGCCTGCATGGATAGCATGCACGGAGAGCCTGCATGCAGAGCCTGCACAGAGAGCATGCATAGACAGCCTGCATAGAGAGCCTGCATGCAAAGCCTGCACGGAGAGCATGCATGCAGAGCCTTCATGGACAGACCGCATGGACAGCCTGCATGGAAAGCATGCACAGAGAGCTGCAGGGAGAGCTGCTGAACAACCCCTCTCCTCTGGGGCTGCGATTTCTTTCCTTCACCTGGTTTTCCTGAAGAGCAGAGCTCAGCAGCTGGAGGCAGCAGTGCTGATGGCAGTGCCCTGATCCTAATGATGCCAGCGGAGCAATGCTTGGGATGAATCTTCTGCAGTGCTGCACACCCATGCCTGCTGCTGTCGGTGCATAGCAAAGCTCTTCCTTCCCTCCTCTGCTCTCCTCAGGTCGGAGCAGCTCCATGTGCCTGGCAAAAAGTAGCACGGGCAGGCCACGAGGAGCAGCAGCCATCGCCCTTGATTGGAGAATCCTGACACAAATGGCACGAGAAAAACAAATAGGGAGGGAAATGAACAAATTATACCGATAATTGGTTTAAAAAATGCATCAAAGAAAAATGATATCCAATAATACTGCTGGTTCCTAATGAATGTGTGTGTAATAAAATCAGGCTGTTTGGGCCGCGGTTAGCCCTGCACTTCACATCCCCAGATTAAAAATGGAACATCTGTGATGATTTAATTTACATGTTAATAACAAACAGGCCTCCAGAAACCAACGAATAAATGCCTTTTATTGCCGGCGTATCTTTTCCACTGCAGCTTGAATGAAAACTCTGGTAATTAATTGTTTTAAGCGATTCTATTAAAAAGTGTCTGGAAGTGCTGTGTGCCGAATGTTTATGTGGGCAGGCAGACGAGAGGAATACAGACGAGGAAGCAGCCTGCTAATTATGTGCCTTTTTAAAATTCACTGCCTTACAGACATGGGATACTTTTAAACGTGGAAGTCGACCTGGGCGCATTTTGTTTTCCCCACTGTTATTTCCTGTTGAAAAGTTTGCAATTTAAAATAAATGGTGCGTCCTGATGGGCATCTCTGTGTTCTGGGAAGGGAAAGTCAGCTCTGAAAGCATTGGGACCAAAGGGAACTTTCAGGTGCTCTGTGCTCTGGAAGCTGAAGGAAAACACCTGCAGTGTCAAAAGGGTCATTCTGAAACTCTTTCATTCTTCAGGCTGTGAAAAACTCAAGATGAGGGTTTGGGTACAAAAAAGGACAGTTAGTCCTCTTCTCCCTGGCAAGCAGCATTCAAGACCTGTTGGCAGCAATCGCTCCTTTGCCTTGTGCAAAGCTCTGTGTTCCCAGGATGGAGCGATGCTGCACTGCAGGTCTCAGTGCTGGGAGCATCCCCTTCACTCTGGGTGCAGCACGAGGACCTGTGCAGAACAGCACAAGCCAGAGACGCCCATTGCAGCGGTCACACACTGACATTTTACCCACTGCCAAATGCCAAAGGAGTTGCTGTAAGAGCTGCTCTTACAGCCATAGAGGTGCTTCTGCCTGAATTGCTGCTGCCCTGCAGTGGGCTGGCTGCAGCGCTGCGGCTGCCTGTGTCAGAGCTGCTCATCTCCAAGATGGGGATGTCTGGGAAAAGCGCCACAGTCCCAAGGAACCCAGCTGTGGGCTGAGGCCTGAGAGCAGTGAGCCGGCCAGGTGAGCGGGGCTGTGGACTGCTGGGACCACGGGGCCAAGGAGAGGTGCTGCAGCACCATCGCTCTCTGCTGCTGGGGGGAATGATGGGTGCTCTTCCTTTCACCTCCCTGGCCTTTGCGCTTGCTCTCTAACAGAAGGAAAGTAAGCAGAAGGCCAAAGAAACCAAGACACCACTATTTACAACAATGGCAAAGTGTCAGGATGGTCACAGCACAGGAGCAGCACCAGTGGCACTGGGGCGCAGGGGCAGTGCCACCACTGACAGTGCCCAGTGGCCACATGTAGGACAGACAGACAGATGGGAGCCAGCAGCACTTGGACCAGCCTGGCCACCCCCTGCAGGTGGGCAGCACGGGTGGGAGGCGGATGCACACAGTTATTTATGGTGCAGGGCAGGAGGACAATGCTTCCCAACTAAAAATTGCACCGAAACCAAAGCATAAATTTCAGCTGACAGCAGGCGGGCAGGGAGGTAGAGAGGGAGGAAGCTGAGCGGGCTGCAACGTCTCTGTTGCTGTTTGCTATTAAAAGACAGGGGCAAGGGAGACAGAAAAAAATATCTGTAAGGTGCAGGATTACACATTTCTTGGAGTAATTACATCCACAACTCTGCTCGAGTGACAGGGAGCTCCCCATCATCACCGCCAAAGATGCCACAGACTAATGGGCTCTAATGAGAAGGGAAGACTCTCTCCATTCCTCTCTGCCTTTCGTGCCACAGTTGTTAAGAGCCCGGAGCTGCCCTCTTCACCGGAGGTGTGTGGCATTCAGAGGGCACTCCCCCTTTCTGTTATGCACATGAAAAGCTCTCCGTCCCTGAATGCCACCAGATGAGGTCCTTCAGCACTCCCTTGGGCTCCATATGTGTGGCACCGAGAGCGGATGGGTAGGAAACCTCCAGCTCTGTAGGGAAAGCACCTGGGAGTGCTTAGCGGGGTCCCTCTGCGGCATGGGGATGCCTTTCCTCCCTCCTCCCCACCGTCTCTCCTCGGAGCAGGGCTGTGTTCTGATCGGCCCCACAGTGGCTGCTCCCCAGGGGCTGAGGCAGCTTTTGTGAAGGTTTCTTCCCCAAAAAAGGAACAAGAGGAAAGCTGTGTAAACAAGGAGAGCGGGAAGGAGGGAGGGAAGCAGTTCCCTCAGAGGTGACGGGATGGAGGCTGCCGTGCCCTCTGATGCCATCGGATGCAGTGTGGGTCTGATCCCCTCCCCATGGGTGGCATGAGTGGCTCCATCCCTGCGGCAAAGAAGAGCAGAGAGCCACTTGTCAGCTCTGCAGTCAGTCAATATTTCATTGAACTTTGTTTTCCCTATTTAGTACAATTAAAATCCCAAGGAGAAGTCTTGTATAAATCAAAGTTCTTTTAAAGTGTACCACACAGGCACACATATCGGTGCCACTGCACAGCGTGTGCCAGTAAAAAATATGCAACCCCCTTTGGCAACACAAGCAGAAATAAGCAATTTAGGATCTTAAAAGATAAAAGATAATAAAAGTAATTAAGATAATTAACCACCCTGAAGAGAGAAGAATTTACTGCTGTAAATTTTGTACTTAGTTTTAGATGGCAATATCGCAGCTGCCACTCCGTTTAATATACAGCACATCAAGGCGTGCTGCCTGCGCCGCTGCCGCTGGCTATGAGGGACTCGCTGTTGCATGGCTGTTGGTGGCCACAGCACCGAGCCTTGCAAAGCCCTGCCACAGCCCAGCCCCGGCCAAGTACCTGCAGCTGGGACACAGAGTGCTGCTGGGCAAGAACCGCATGGCCAGGCATCAGGGCATGGCTGTTTCCAGGCTTCAGCTTCTCTGATGTCCAACAGGTTTGCACCTTGGGAAGCACAGCGCTGAGCCAACCACACAGGGACACACCTCAGCTTAGACCTGGGTGCATGGTGCACTGTGCGTGGTGCATGATGCGTGATGCATGTTGCATGGTGCATAGTGTGTGGTGCACAGTGCATGGTGCAGGCAGAGCAGGCACTGTGCCGTACTCCCCTCACTGCACAGCCAGGCATGGTCAGAGCATTCCCCATTGGCCCCAGAGGTTTTCATGGGCAAACTACAGAATGATGACACGTCTCTGCAGAGCTGGGCTGGCTCCACGCTCCCCTTCCTGCTGGTGAAGACTGTGGCACCACAGCGCACCCAGTGCTGGCACCAGGTGTGCTCCGCTCCTCTCATCATCCATTTGCAGGGTTTCCAAACAAGTGTGCTGCCTCACGCTAGCTGTCATGCTGTAGATGAACCACCTGTGAGCATCCCAACGGAACCAAAACGCTCCTTGAAATTCTCCATTGCCTCCCAAGCTCGGCTGCTGCTGCGCTTTAGTGAGTGCACATCACGCTGCTGGTGCTGCCTTGTTGTTTCCTCCTCTCCCCATCCGTCTGTATCCATCTGTTGCGACCTAGCTCCAGTAACAAGCTTTGTGGGATGACAAGCTTTGTACCTCCATGTTAAGTAGTGCCCAAAGGGAGCACAGCCAGGCTAGGACTGCTGGCCATGTTGGTGAACAAACCTTCCTCTTCCTCATCTGCTTTCTGTAGCCTCCTGCTCTCTGCAGTTTCAGCCTGAGAGATGCTGAACAAAAGGGGTCACGGGAGTCGTCCCGCACATGTGTGCAGAGATCACCAAGGGCCTGCGTCACCTTTGCTCTTTTTGGTCTCTGCCTCTTTGCAAGAAAATTATTTCATTAAACAAATTCCAGCAGTCCCATTCTCCTTCCTGACACCAGGCCCTTGCAGTGTGAGCTGTTTCTCTGCAGCATCAGCCAAGGCAAACCAGCCCCAGCAGTTCTGGAGCTGGGGCAGTGGCTCTGTGCATCTTCTTATTCATTCTGCCTGATTCTACATCCTTCAGCATCAAGCTCCATGAAGGCATTCACCTTTTTTCTCTCATCTGTAAACACCTGAGCAACATTTCTGCATTCCCACCCTGCTGCCCATCCTTCTTTCCCCTTGCAGCCCACTGGCTGTGTCCCCTTGCTTCACCCACCCGGCAGTGCTGGGTGTTCTGCGCCTGTGGGGCAGGAGCTGAGCTAGGAAGAGTCCAGAAAAGAGTTAGGAGCAATTAGACCAGTCTGTCCAGCAAGCACAGACGTGGGAAGGGGAAGCAAAAGAAGGGCTGTGAGGAGAGGACAGTAAGATCCAGCTTGGTTGTAGCTTCATTTTCTAATGAAATGCAATTTAGGTGATCGGGCTGTCCATACCTGTCGGTATCTGGCTACATGTCTGCTGTGATAACTTCTTAATCTCTTGGCAGATTTCAACCCAATCTGACAGAAGTGTGGGATAATGACATTCCTCAAAGCTGCACGAAGGGCTCCTGCCTGAGGGAAGGTTTCATCCCCACCCCTGCCCCTGGTTGGGCCGCTGTGGGCACAGCTGGATCTGGGCAGATAGCAGCAGTGGTCATATTAACACCCACATGCCATAGAGCTGGGTGTGGGGCTGAGCTGGGAGGTGCAGGAGATGACAGGGAATGGCAGCACAGGGTGCAGTGAACATGGCAGTTATCCCAATCCCAGCCCTATCTGCTGGGCATCACCAACCTGACAGCAGCTCACTGTAGATATGCAAAGAACACTTGTTTGCCACAAGAAACCAAATCCCAGGTCACCTCCCCCATGTTTGCCATCCATTAATGCAATTTATTGCACTGTAAATCCCCACGGTTGGCAGTCCCTGTGGATGGGATGGACACCACCAGGCTTCCGCTGCAGGCAGACCTCACCCTGACCAGGAGCAGCTGGGCTGGGTTAGTTTGAGCACAGCGCTGCAAGGTCTGGGAGCAAACCCTGCTATGGAGGAAGAGGACAAGGTTATGCAAGAGACCCTTTGTGCCCCCGGAGCAGCGGCTCTGCACAGTTCCTGCATGCTGCAAATAGCAGCAGGAGGAAGACGCATTGCCACTAATAACACACCAGCACACATCTGCTCCTTGGTTTTCCTCTCTAGTGTGCTCACACCTGCAGTGCGTGCCCTGTGGTAAGGGGAGAGGGCAAGCACAGCCCCTGCCCCGAGCCACGGCCCCGAGCACCCAGCACCGGCTGCAAACCGGCATCGCTTCCTCTACTCCCATAAATCACAGCATTTAGAGACAGAATCAGCCCAGATGCTCTGAAGTGAAGCAAAACTTTGGGGGAAAAAAAAAAAGAAAAAAAAAAAAAAAGAATGTGTGTTTACCAGAAAACACTTATCAAGAGCTGGTAAATGAGGGGGAAAAAGGCATAGAGCAAGTGCTTGTGAATCCCGCTAACTTTCTGCAGCCATCTCATCAAGAGGCTGCAAAGCACCTACTGAATGCTAACAGAGCTTTTGTAAGGTTGTCCTGCATTTCCAAAATGGAGAGGAAGAGAACTCATAAAATGTCTCTTCTTTTACAATTTAAAAGAAAAAGAAAAGAAAAGAAAACCAAAATTTACTTTATGAAATCAGAAGTTGCTTTTACATGACAGAAGAACTCTGAAGGAAAAATTGTTTACCACTTGTGTCAGTCATTTTTAAAGCGTTCGGTAATTCCTGCGCTGAGAAACAGCTCCGAATAAAAATAGATAAAAGCATTTAAAAAAAAAAAAAAGAGAGAGAGAAACGTGCTTTTGAAATTGCCCCTTTGCTACTGCAGAGGAAATCGCTGCTCGTGGCACAGCGTTCTCCCAGCCCGGCTGTGGGCTGCCTGCACTGCTTGTATGGGTGATGCTGAGCATCGCCCCTCAGCTCCTGCAGAAGACAGACAGTGCCAGGGCCTCTCATCTCCCCTTCAAGCCCTCTCCAGTTTGGAGCTGATAGGAAAGTGTGAGCGCCTGTACTGTGCACCCAGCAATCCCTGCTGCCTGGAGCCTCCTCGTTTCTTTCAAAACGCAACCTTTGAGTATTCTCCTCATCATTTCTCAAATCCTTTTGTAACCGCCTATTGTTCGGCACAAGGAGCTCTCAGGAGCTGGGCTGAAGTTTCATTCAACCGTTGAATGGCAGCGAGCGGCGCAGGAGGGGACAGCGCGGTGGCACTGCCCACAGGACCCCAGCCAGCAGGTCACCTCACTGCCATTGCCAAGTGATGGTGGCATTTACAGCCCTGTGAGCCACGGAACTCTTTGACTGTGATTTAGGCTTTTACATCACTTCACTGGTTTGGGAAAAGTCCCTCGAGCAGCTCCTGCTGAGCCCCTGGGTCTGCAGGGCTGTGATACCCAGCATGAGCTGAGCCAGCCCCGAGCGCTGCACTCCCATTTACCCTTTGCACTGTATTTGTCCAACAGAGCTTCTTGCAGGGGAACTTGAGAGGGAGGAGTCAAGCAAAAAAAAAGAAAAAAGAAAAAAAAGAAGAAAGAAAACAGCAGAAAAATCAGTTTATTTTATTCCAGAGTGACAAATGTATTTTGAAATGAAATCCAGAAGTGTTGCCAATGAGCCTTTGTTTGCTCTCGCACAAAAGTCCCCGGCTGGGGCCGGGTGGTGAGGAGCACGGAGGAGGAGAGGAGGAGGAGGAGGAGGAGAGGAGGAGGAGAGGAGGAGGAGGGCAGAGCTGCTGAGGCCCTTCTCAGCTGCATTCCAAGGGGCTTTCTGAAAAGAATGAAGTGTTGAGCGTTTGCCAAATAAAGGAGGGGGGCAAAGGTTGCTATTTATCCCAGAAAAGTAGCCAACATTATGTCTATTGATGGGAAGGAACCTGAAGAATTGTGGGAAGGAAGAAAGTTGCTTCGGCTGCCAATCACAAGCCCACATTTCCATGAGATGCCAATCATAATTAAAAGGAATGTGGCAGTTCAGGAAGGTCACAGCAGTGAGGATCCCTCTGAATAAACACAAGGTCCCAATTGAAAGCCACTCCAAAGGCTTCAAGTGATAAAAACGCCAACATCTACACCGATCGTTGTTGTTGTTGGGCACCCGGAGAGCCTCCCCTTGTCCCCGACGCCGGGATCGTCCCTGCTCTGTGCCATTTGCTGACACGTGTTGGGGCACACAGCGTGCAGTCCCTGTGACGTTTGCATGCACTGAGACAAGGTGCCCACCTCGCCCTGCTGATTCCCAGTATGGGACCACCGTGCCCAGATGGCAGCTTTCCATGAGAGGGTTCCCCACCTTGCTGGTGACAAAGGCAGTAATCTGCAGCGTGATGGGAAGAGTACCAGCGGTAACACCAGTGGAAATTCTGCTACAACCATGCAAATCCTTGTGCATTTTTTTCAGCTTTTTTTTTTTCAGCACAATCCATGCATTTCTTTTCCCCCAGAATGCTATTCAACACCCGAGATATTGCAGAGAAAACCTCTTTTGCATCCAAACCTTTTACACGAGAACCGAACCGTTTGATTCTGGTGTGCTCTAACAGACCCAGCCAAGCAGCAGGGCAGTGTGTGCTTACATACTGCTCCCAGTATCCACTGTCACCCAGTTCCAGTGTAGGCACACGTTGGAGGCCAGCACATACCAATGGCCTGGACAATAAGGAAGCATGTAAGCAGTGAGCCAGGCACTGTACAAGACAGAAATGCAAGACATAGCAATGCAAGACATAGCAATGCTTGACACAGCCAGCAGTACTCCCCTGCCCTTGCAGACATCACAGTCAGGCTGCTCGCGTGTAGGCAGTGACATTTGCAGCAGAGAGCAGCACAGCTCCTTGCTGTGTGCCTGCTGCGGGCTCTCCCATCATCCCCATCCCCAGAGGCCACATCCAGTGACGGCCACAAGCTGTGCTGCAGCTCCTGAGCGCCGCCGCGAGCCCCGTGCCCCATTCCCAGCACCATTCCTGCACGCGGTGCTGCCGGGCTGCTGGGAGCGGTTGACACGCGGTGGTAATGCGATGTGACTTCCAGCCCAGCGCTGCCTGCTGCAACATGCTCCCCTTCAGCCTGGCACAGAGGCACGATATTTCACTCAGTGCCTTCAGAGCCTTTTTGTTCAAAGTGTATTTAAAAATTCAATGTCTCACGGCCTCCGTGGAGTTGCAGCTTTAGAGGCAGAAACGAAACCTCCAACACATCTTTAACAGAAAGAGTGATAAGGCACAAATGTGAGCCAAACGTTGTGCTCCCCTGGGCAGGGTGTCCCTGGGCAGGGATCCCCCAAGTCCAGTGGCACCATGAGTGCCCACAAGGCTCCATGCCAGGCTCATCCGTCACACCCTGATGTGTAATTAGGAGGAGCTCCGTCTCACTGCTCGCCTTGCACCTCGGCGGGGCCGGGGAAGATAAGCTCTATGACATGCACATGATAGAGTACAAATAGTGTCTGTCGCATGATGTATAGAGCCATCTGCGCAGCGCTGCTCTCCCGCTCCCTCCCTCTCACTCACTCCTGTTCCCTCTTTCTCTTTCTGTGTTCATTTACTCCGCAATCAGATGCTGAGCGTGTGCCTGACGATGTCTCGTTTGACGGCGTGTCAGCAGCACCGTGGCCCCATGCCCACGGCCACCAGCCACAGGTCTCCCTGTGCCCCATGGTATGGATGACGAGCACGATGCCGTGCCCCCGAGCTGCTTTGCTTATTATTCCTGAGGTTCATTAAGCCAGAGAGAAGCAGGAGCTGTACCTTGTGCAGGACCAAGGACACCATGTCACAACCCAGGGCCGCCGTGGAGCCCAGTGCCGGTGGCACAGCACGCAGTGTGCGTGGCCACGGGTGCCAATCTGCATGGAAGGTCCCAGCAGCACAGAGAGTCCCAGCCCCGCTGCTTTGCCTGCTGGCGCCCGGCCGGCCCTGCACAAACCCTCTGCAGCAAGCACATTTTCAGAGGATGCTGTAATCTCCTACACTGCCCTCCCTAATCCCTGGGGAGGTTTCACTTTGCTCCTCCCCGCAGCAAACCCGTAACAGCCCTCTGCCTTCCCACAGATGGGAGTTTTTAGGGAACTCTGAGAGCATAACAGGATCCCACTGCCGTCAGCCTTGTGCAGAACCCGACTGAAGGCAGTGGGGCAGCAGTGGGGCAGAACCAGCCGCATGCATGCCCCCGCTCACCCCCTCCCAGCAAACCTCCCTGGGCAGAGCCGTGTGCCTGCACCATGTGTGCGTCAAAGCCGCATGCATCTGCACTTCCCCGCTCTGCTCTGCCTCAGAGGTGCCAGAAATGGCGCTCGGATAATCAATACCAGCAGCGCTCGGGTTTACAAATTGCATATCATTCATGCAAATGGGGAATGATGAAAAATAGCACTTAAGTGCCCTTTGTGCATAGACAGCTGGAAAAGTTTGCCCTTTTCTTAGTGTTAGTTAAGGCTAACATTAAAATACTCTCTGTGTTCTTGGTGCCTGTTCAATATATTTTATATAAGTTTAATAAAAAAAATTGCTAAGATCATTGGAAGGGTAAATAACTGCCATGCTGACATTGCTTCTATTTAAATCAGCTACACACTGCGTGCGTACATCGTTTGCATAAAACAATATTCAAGTAGGGTGATTTTAATGTTCTGTGCTATTTCTGACTCTCTCTGGATTGCTGTTTGCATATATTTGCATACCCTAGGAGAATTAAACTAGGAGTATGTAAATGAGCGAGCAGGCTCAGTGGTGGAGGAGTTTCTCGGTTCCACAAAGCAGCCTTCCTCAGCTTCCCCTGCTGCCAGGCGGCCTCCAGCCTCACGGCCAGGTCGGGCTCAGCAGCCCCTGCAGACAATGCAGCAATTGTCAGTGGGGCACGGGGAGCAGGGCGGCTGCACGGCACAGCTCCCACACCCCCAGCCCTGCACCCCCGGCCCCACACCCCCCACGCCATGCAGGGCCCAGCTTGGTGCTCTGCTTCCAGCTCTGGCTCACAGCAGTGGGTTAGGAGAAAAGGCAGGCGTGCGTTGGGCTGTGGCACAGCACGCCCGCTCCTTGGCATTACCTCAAGGCGCGGACAAAAGGGGCGATGAGAGCTGTTGCTACAAGGGCTGAGCAAACCAGTTCCCGTCAGAATAAATCAGCATCCCTCCTGCCGGACTGGGCTGTCCCCACGCCCCCACTCTCCGCGTATGGCACAGCACTGCAAAACTCCGGGGCAGCTCTGCAGCCCCAGGGCCCTGCTGAGACACCGAGGTTCGAAAATCCCAAACAAAGGCTCCTCCAGCGTTCCTTGCCCTTCCCAGAGGCACGAGGGTGGTGGGAACGATTTTCAGTGCCATGTGATGAATCTCCAAGAGGCCACATGGGGGCTTAATTAAGCAGCCTGGTGAAGTCTCAAATTTTCCTACTGATAATTGCAAAGCAGCCTGCCTCCCTGCTGGCACGGCTGAGGAAGCATAGCAAGAGGCTTGACCACAGCAGGGCCGCTGCTGCATGGCGCCAGCTGGAAGCCCTCGGAGAGCAGAGTGAACACTGCGAAACACCACGCTGCATTGCAAAGCACTGCAGTGCTCAGGGAAAGGGTGGCCGTGTCCCAGCACCAGCTAGGCACTGAGGAAGGTGGCTGCCTTGCTCAGAGCCCGGGCACCTGCTCTCCCCTGGGCTGTATCCCAAGGAACTGAGCTTCTGATCCCTCTGATTATTTAAAGGCAATTTGATGATTTGATGGTGATTTCCTGCTGACCACAGAAAGCAGTACCCCGGTGCAGCCCACTGATGGGTGCTTTCCTGACAAGAAAGCTATCAGCTTGGCTCAGAAAAGTGGCACCTGGAAAGCAGAGAGGTTGGATCTGAGTGAAGGCAGGATCCAAGTCTCCCAGCTTCTCCTGAGAACTACAGCTCATGCAGCCACTGCTCCAGCACAGCAGAAAGCCGCAGCTTCCCCTGGACACAGCTGCCACTGTTTTATAATGCAATGCTATGTATTCAATTTTTGTGTGCAGCCAGAGACCCATGAGTACTGAAGATAAAGAAGTGCTATTACCTGTATGGAGAAGTGCCACAGTGCCCTGGCAGGTGCCCAGAGCTAGGTCCCCTTGAGCCCCCTGGCATTACCCATCCCTCTCTCCCTCCATTCATCCATCCACCCATCCATATATCCCGCAGTCACTCCATCCATCCATTCATTGCTCCATCCATCCATCCTTTGTAAGGGCAAACCAAATACAGCAGCTGCTGTCTGGGAAGTGCATGAGAATGCAGCAATCCCTGCACGGAGGAGGCTCCTCAGCAGCCTGGGGAAGGCAAGGAGCACACATCCTGCTGCTCAGCCCCGCACTCATGTTTTGCAGAAGACGAGTCTGTGGCCAACTTACCAGTAGCTGCACATCCTCTTGTAGAAGCATTCTTCTCAATAATTAAAGAGATATTGGCTTGTTGAGCTGGAGAGATCATCACCATGGAAGGAGTGGTAATAACTTCCCACCACAAAAGGACTTTCATTCTCCTGCTGATCGTGACTTGGCTTTACTGTAAATTAAACACATCCTCACCGGCACCTGAAGGTTAAGGGGGATTTTCCTGCACTAAATCAAAGCAGGCACCGGTTTCTTCTGCAGGAAGAATCTGAACTGGCTTAAAAGGTCAAACAGTTCGACACAGGATTTGGGTGGTTGTTTAAGGTCATCAGGCAGCCTGCTCTTGTCAATACATCAATTATTAACAAGTCATTGGAGTTCAAGTGATTTAGTCTTTTCTTTTTTTCCCTTCCGTTAACAGGATTAGCGAACAGCAAATAAAAATAATGGTAGAGGTGAGCAAAGCAGGCCGGCTCAGCCAGACCAGCACGTGCAGGGTCCCCACATCACCCCGCACCCCTCTGCCTGCACAGGGCTGCTCTGAGACGAGGTGAGGGATCGATTAACGCTGAACAAGCCAAGAAAACCTGTTTTGTTTCCTGTTTGCCCCATTGCTGCAATGGCAACAGCGTTGTGGTCAGGGTTGGGGTACACCTGGATGGGCGCTGCAGGGAGCGCAGCACCTCCCACTGGGGTGCTCCTTGTCGGTGGGCACACGGAATGACTTTGCAGCTCGTATCTTCTCGTGATGTTCTTAATCTTTCATGTCCAACTCAGACACAGCCATCGAAACCAAAGAACTGAACGGACTGAAGCAAATCAGAAGGAAAAAAAGAAAGTGAATGATTGTTTCCTAGAAGTTTTGACACACTTAAGAGAAAAAATAATCCAAATAACAACCCTGTAGGGAAGCTTTATCTTAAAGCAGTCTTTTTATCACATCAAAATTTTAAGATATGTCTTTGTCCTGCATTCGTTTTAACAAATGTGTCTTCACAGTTCACATCATCACTGTTCTTGGAGTAATTAAAGGTACACATGCATTTTTAAGTGTTCGCTTTACATCAGTACTCTCAGTTTCAGTTTTATTCAAGTGCTTGTTTAACACCTTGCACAAAGAAAGCCCTTTGAAATTCCTTCCAGAAAATGTCACACATTGAAGAGCAAAAACAGCTTCTCAAGCACACAAAACTACACTGGTACCAGCATGAAGATGCAGGAACAAGCACAGGGCAAAGCATCAGATAACGGCCTTAAGTTGAACCAGGGGATGCTTAGATTGGATATTAGGAACAAATTCTTCTCCGAAAGAGCAGTGAGGCATCAGCACAAGCTGCCCTGGGTCATCATCCCCAGAGGTGTTCATGGAATGTGGTGATGTGGCACTTAGGGACGTGGGCAGTGTGCATGGTGGGGGTGGGCTGGTGTTGGACCTGGAGATCTGTGAGGGCTTTTCCAACCTGGATGATTCCATGAGCCTGTGTTTCTAAACCACAAGGCCTAGCACTGCTACTTAGACACCTCTCTCTAATTCATTTCTGCTCATTCCTGGAGCTGCTGTTGCTACGAGGGCCATGATGTGGTGTCAGAAGCCTTCAACCAACTTCGTTTGGGTCAGCGTTGGCTTGAAACCTCCACAAAGCACTGCGGCAGTGGCCGCCCACCCCCACTGCCACTAAGCAGAGGATAAGGAACAGTTGGTTGCCTCAAAAGCAAGTGCAGAAGCAGCAGCTCACAGCCCCAAATGCCCCCTCCCTCCTGGAGATAACCCCCCCCATCCATAGAATTATTTGTTTGAAATACAACACTGGAACTTGTCAGGAGACTTTTTGCAGCATATTGTTTTAAAGAAGACATTCAATTACCTCAGCTGCAATGCTTCACTGTGCTCTGATGATCTACTAAGGGAAAAATAACTAATATGTAGCATGTTGTGTCATAGACAATTATAGAGAACATCGCTTTTAAGGAAACAAGACTTGTGCCCAATTGCGCGGGATTTATTAAGTTTGCTGTTCTACAGCAACATGGCAAACTAAGGGAGGGGAACACATTTGCATTTCCTTCTGCAAAACCTTTCCTACAGGAGGGGAGGACCACTTTTTCCTTCCCTCATTAAAAGCCAAGGAGCTGGTAGGGCTACAAACGATGGAGATAAACATCTCAACAGGCACGTTATTATTTCCTCCTTTAGTTTTACACAGCATGAGATTCTTATGTGGAAACAAAGTGATTTGGCTATGGATTTATAGAGGGAGCAAATGATTCGGTCCTACATGATGGAGCATATCATGCATATTTTGTGCCTTAGCTCGTGGGCATATTCAGCTCTGCACACAAGACTGATGGAAGGGAGGCAAGAGGGAGAAAAGCTTGGGAAATGTGACATTATGCACAAGAGGAAATGCTGCTAGGATTTCACAGCTCCTTTGGCGAACAATGTGACTGAGAAATGCACTTACCGGAAAGGATAACTTAATTCATCTACCATACAGCAAGCATCTAGGAAGCCAGGCAGCAAGCAGAGGGGCCAGGAGAGAGCAACAGTGGCACTGAACATGATGGCACTGCTGGGAGGGCACCAGCAGGCACTCAGCCCTTCCTGCCCCTCTGCCTCACACTAATACCCAGTGACTGTGCCTCCTCAATGACCAGACTGCTGGGGCAGTTCTTAGTAATGTTTTTTATTTGAGTGCTAATCTCTACACACACAATGGAAGACCCCCAACTCCAAGGATCTTATAGCTCAAGACCTTGATCTGCAGACTTCGGATGTGCTTCGTTTTAAGCATGTGATTAACACTGTTGACTCTGGCACTTAAAATTTGACACACACATAACCGTTCAGGGCTTTGGCTGACAACCGGTGTTCACTGGAGATGCTGATATGCTTTAGCAGAAAACATAACAGTGCATCCATGGGAGGTGCCCACAGAGTCACCCAGAAATAGAGCAAGAAACTGCTGGGTTTTTTTTTCCCCCCAGAAAGAGGAGTCTGAGAGCAGGGATGTGCTCTTCCAGTCAGAAGGATCCGAATCTGATGGGGCTCAGTGCAGTGGGCATTTCTGTAAACACTCAGATGGGAGACATGAGGGAGCTTATGGGGTATGATTGATGGGTGATTTACAGTCCTCGCTAGAAAAGCAAGAGAGGACTAAAAACAATGAATAAGTCTTCCTGGAATTCAAAATTCCCACCGAATTCATTTATCTTTTCCATTTGCTATAAATGGGCCGGGAGCAGGATAGCATTATTTCTCCATTGCAGGAAAGAGGAGGGCAGCCTTCACACCACCCACCGCCGCGATAAACAATGTTCTCATGAGCCCATTGCTATTTATAGAAGCAATCCTATTTCTCACATATTTGCCTCTCGGTTACTGAGCAAGGGCACTTTCACGGCCCTGATGGATCTGAGCACATTCAGACGCTAATCCCATGGGAGGGATGCCATTCCAGGGATGCATTGCTCTGTCACTGGATAAACCATTACCTGTTACAAGCAGGCTTCTCCCGAGCACCCCACAACGCTGGGTGCAATTCTGTAGCCAAAGCACATTAATAGCACAGGTACAATGCATGCATCTCCGTGCTCTTCTCACCTATACTGAAGAGGTGGGAAAGGAGAAAGGAGGGGGGGGAGGGGGGAAGGATTTCACAGGATGAATGATCTGCTTTCTGCCGAGAACTCAGGCACATCCAATAACCTCAAGCAGAGAAAATCTCAGCCTGAATTAAAGGCTCTGCTGGTCTGAATTCTCCTAAACATTCTGTGCTGGTTGCAAACACTCCAATTTCAGTCTCATCTGCTATCTCACTGTAACATCTCCCAAGGCAGTGTCCTTACTTGCTCTGAGGTGCCGTAGCCGAAAACCAGCTGATGTTTGGGGGAAGATGTGCCAGCTAAAAGGCAAAACAGCAAACTGTCTCTAGCAGTGGGGATGCTGCCTGCACGCAAAGCAGCAGCTGATCTGCTGCCTCACCACAGGAAAGAGCCCCCAGGTAAAACGCCAGCACCCTGCCAGGGCCACCACTGCCTGCCTGCCCCTGGGACCAGCAGAGGCACTGAGCCCACCCACCTCCATCGCACGTGGGGAGAGGGAGAAAAAAGGCAAACGCCAGACCTCAAAATAGAGCTCTTAATGGCTCACTACCAGCACACTGCCATGGGGGGGGGGGGGATGGCAAAAGCCAAACCCAAACAAAACTTCACAGGGCTCTTGGCTTTTCTTCATTTATTCACAAAAATCTGCTGCCTGGGATGGGAACAAAGCGCACCTTCCAGGCCCAGGCGATTCATTGTTGTGCTTTGCTTGTCTTGTTCTCCTTAATGTGATATGCAAATCTCAGCACAAGGGAATGCAGTATGCTTTCCCTCAGTAAATTTCTCTTGCCTAGACCCAGGATCCCATCCTCAGCAGGCAGCCCAGGAGAACCCTTCAGTCACAGCTGCCATACAAGAGAAACAACCACCACAGCTCCTCAGGACATGGGCACCATCTTGTGTTTCTCACGGCTGTCTTGCACAAGGCGTCTGAGCATTCCCCAGGTCTGCGGTTTGGATGCAAGAAGGCATTTTGTCCTGGGTCAAATCAATGGTCTATTCCACCTGCAGGGGAACAGATCTCATACCTTAGAAACTAGCAGTAAAAAAAATTCACAGCTGCAATACCACACACAGGATGAGGGCAGCAGGAGCAGCTCCTTGTCTGGGACACTGGCCCTACAGGAAAGAGTGGCTCCTAATAGCTGCATGCATATGGGCACATCACTGAGCAAAGGGCCAGTGCTGCTGCATGCTCCTGCCCTAGGGATGCTCAGCCCCATGGCTGGGGTGTGAGCAGGAGCTCTACATTTCTGCTGGGAGTGGGAAAGGGGACTCCAGAAGTGTCAGATCCATCTGACACTAGGAAAATTCTTATAAATAAAATAGTTCCTATAAAATCTGTATGAGATCTCTACAGTCCATCTAATATAGACTGTAATAAAGGAGAGACATAGTAACGACAGCCAGAAACACCATCTTGGAGCGAGAAATCTTATTTTAAGAAGTATAAAAAGAAAAGTCATTTACTCTGTATTAACATTTTAAAAGCATGTTAGCGATGAGGGGGAAGTACATTACTGACACTTGGGGTGATTCAGTGCAGCACAGGCAGCCCAGCTGTGCAGGCAGTGCTCCTGCACTCTGGCTCTGGGCAGATCCTGGCTCCATGCAGCCACTGGTACACCAGAGCCCAACATTTATGGATTGAACACCAAGAACTGGCCACAGGAAGAGCTAATGTTGCTATGGGTGAGAGCCAAAATTCATATTTACATTTTCTATCATCTTTACGCAAACTGGAGTCATTGTGCTACCAAACAAATCATAGAATTACAGAACGGCTGAGATTGGAGGAGGCCCTACAGATCCCCCACCCCTGCTGGCTGCCCCAGCTCAGGCTGCCCAGGGCCCATCCATAGCCTCAGGCACCTCCAGGGATGGGGCACCCACAGCTCTGGGCAGCACTGCCAGGGCCTCGCTGCCCTCTGAGTGAAGAATTTCTTCTTAACATCCAACCTCAAACTCCCCTCATTTAGTTTAAAGCCATCCTCCTTGTCCTATCACTATCAGACCATGTGAAAAGTCACTCCCATCCTGCTTGTAAGCCTTCTCCAGGCTGAACAGCCCTACTCCCTCAGCCTTTCTGCATAGGAAAGGTTCTCCAGCCCTCTGAGCATCTTCATGGCTATAACACTATAAAGTGATGGAAAGCACAGCAACAACACTGGGGTAGCAAAGTCTTTGGCTGCAACAAATGAGGACAAACCCAAAAGCAGTAGCCATGGATGTAGAAACAAAGGAAAAAAGCTGGCAACCTTCAGGAGGCCTCAGGCAGTCAGGGATCTCCAGCAAGATACCCTCACCTCCATTGCCAGCCCGTAAATGAGGTCTGGGAAGGGGTGGATCCTGGCTCCACCCCTTTTGCTCACTCAGGTACATTGCATGCACCTGAGCTCCCCAGGTTGGCCCTGCCTTCCTACCAGGTGCTCAATCACTGCTTCAGGCCATGACTTAGCATTTCCACTACAGTGGCCCTCCTCTGGACCCACTCCAGCAGCTCTGCATCCCTCCTGTGCTGGAAGCTCAGGCCTGGACAAGATACCTGAAAACCAAGATACTTCTCAGTTTTTCCTTCATAATGTCTGGTATGTGGCAGTGGGTAATTCCACTCAATCCTACACAGACATGTATTCAGCTCTCATAAGGCATGCCTCACCTGTTCAAACCTTTGTCATCGAAGCATCTAGAGCATGAAACCCAATTAAAGATAAACCTCTTGCTGTTACAATGGAATAGGTACAAGAATTAGCACTTAAGCTGCATTAGCAGGAGGCATGTGTAATGATGATGCACCCAAATTTGTCTTCGGCGATTACTCAGGGCAAGCAGAGGATAGCTTTCCTTTCTGGGGCCGTTATCTATTAAACGCTGTGCCTGCTGCCCACTCTGCTGCAAGTCAAGTGTTCAAGGTCATCAGCCATTGGGAAAAAGGGGAATTGCGCCCAGGGGGACCGCTGCAGGGGTTTGCTGAAGGACCATTGGGTCTGGGCTGCAGGTGCCAGCAGCTCCCTGCCAAGCACCTGCCTTCATCATAAAAAATAATTCTCAGCTCATCCACTTTGTCTCCGAAGCACTCTGTAAGCAGTGATTGAGCCATTCTGCCCTCTGGCAAGAAAGGTTAATATTATTCACTCCAGTGTGCGGGGAAGGATGCAGAACCGTGCAGAGGTTATGGGCCAGATAACCAAAACTGTCTTTTAGTTCTGGGCACTTTCATTTTAAAGCATCCGACCTCCGCGATACCGTCAGTCTGATTTTCAAAGGCCTTCAGCACCTCCTGCATTCATCGCCCTCGAGCACAGAGGTACGCAGCACAAAGGGCAGCAATAGACATCCTCGATGAGAGCGATCAGCCTGGGGTGCAGCAGACAGGGGGAGCCCTCCACTGATGTGGCTCTGGGCAGCCTGGTCTAGTGGTTGGCGACCCTACCCATGGCAGGAAGGTTGAAACTAGATGATCTTTATGGTCCTTTTCAACCCAGGCCATTCTATGATTCTATGATTGACAACTTCGGGCTCATGTTCCCACATCCCCATGGTTCTTGAACAGCTCCAGGGACAGTGACCACATCAGCTCCCTGAGCAGCCCATGCCAATGCCCATCTGCTCTTTGTGAGAAAAGAGCTGGCCGATCTGAGGAGCTGTTAACGCCTCAGGAATGCATTCAGGGCAATGTATATACAGAGATCTCCTACAATGGGAATAACCTTCCCATGTGCCAGGCTACAGAGACTGTTCCTTGACTGTAATTGGGGACCTGGTAATTAGATGATGGCAAAATGTACCAGAAGCTCAGTTTTCATTCTGTGGTCCAAATTACAAACCATCATATTTTGAAAGTGATGCTGACATTCCTCAGCCAGGAGGCTTTGCCAAAAACAACTCGAGCAAGGCTTGTCTTGGCACAAAATCAAACTCAGGGCCTCAGCAGCGAAACTGAAAACATTTACACAGCTGGACCCAAATCACCCTATTTTCTAAAGAGTTTGTCAGAGCCTGAAGCTCTTGGTGTATTTCTGCCTGTTTTAAAGAATCCTGTGTTCTTGCAATCTACCAGCTATCCACATATAGGAAATAAAATACACTGGAAAAAGTGGGTGGTCTTTCTATTAAAGTCCAAAAAAATAATCCAGCAAAGCCTCGCAGGGATAATGAGAATGAGCCCCATATTTACCCGCTCTATCGATAGATGTGCCAGACGTATTATATTTGCATATATAGATATGGAAACCTCATCATTCTGCCGTATGTATGTAATGGCTAATAAATGCATTAGCAAACCGCTAATGAAAACAAATTGAAGCCAATGTCACAAATTACGACAGTGTGAGGAATTGCCTTTCTGCATTTTTTCCTAGCTAAATGTCCTGCCTATATTTTTTTATTACATCAGTCGTACACATTGCTCATGCATTATGCATCGGTCACTAGCACCAGGGTAAATAGTGCTGGGTCCCTGGGGCACCATGTGCACCCCAACCTCATGCATCCTTGCCTCTACCAACCTTCCCACCTCAGAAGTGTCCCTACAAACTTTGGCCCCTCTTCCCCTCCTGCATGCTGCCTGAACTTCTCCTATTCGTAAAAGCCACCAGCAAATCCTCTTATGCGCTGAGACGTAACGCAGAGCTGTCTTTGGAGAGGGTGGGATTGCTGTAAGATACGATGGCAGCAGCTCTTGGCTTCGCAGCGTGCTCACTCTTGGACAGAATGGGGGATGTGACAACTACAGAACTAACCTCATTTGGCTACGAGTCGTTACGTGTGTTGGTTACCATACCCCAGCACTCGGCACCGCGCTTGGTCACCGCTATCCAGGTGCTGCACAAGCACAGTGCCAATAAACCAGTGCCTGCCCCAGGAAATGTGGTTTCTTCTTATAGGCGAGATAATTAACAGACTGTTTGACAGGAATCCCTCTTAAAAGCCCCTCCTATGCTCGGCTGTGATTGCTACCAGAAGACATGGAGGAGCCATTTTTCATAGCTTAACTTGAATTTTTGTGGCTACGTGGGGACCTCAAAATCTGGCAAAATTAATTTTTTAATGCAAAACCTTTTAAGTCAAAATACTTGTAATTGCAACCTAAAGCAAAGTGGGATCTGTGAATGGCTCTCTGATTAATTCTTCTGCCAGGCTGGTCTTTTCTCTCTGTTCTACTGAACAAGCGTACACATATTATTGGGATTAATGCTGCATAATACATAATTAATGAAACTGCATAAATATGCAGATCTGCGATTGCAGATTGACTGCCGCGGCTATATCCCCGAACACTATGGGAACTGATTGGATGTTCATTATTACCATATTTAAAACTGTTTCCCCGTGAACATGTGCAAACAAATAACTCCAAAAGGGAAGGCTGCATTGTTTCAGGCACGAAGAAGATTCTCTCCACAATCACAGGGAAGGGTGAGTGTATCTGCCAGATACAGCCACTCAGGATTACTCAGAGCTGCCCACGCTCCCTGCAGAGGAGCTTGGGCACAGAATGAAGTGAAAATAATGCTCTGGACTGGTGACCTGCCTTCACCCCAGACCTGCATTTCCACAGGTTTCTGGGATGAAGGCTGTGAACAAAATCCTCTATGCAAATTGCCTTGTGCTCCTCCTCCATCGTGGAGCAGAGACAGAGCAACAGGGTGGGCTTTGGGCTACAAAACCCCTGCACTTGGAAAGTGCCTGAGAGTGCCCCAGAGCAGGGACAGATGGGGAATGGGGCACTCCCTGCACCCTACACCTGCCCTGCCCTAGGGTAAAAACAGGGAACCTTGGTCCAAGAAACAGCTATATCTAGTGGTGGGAATTTTGTGTTGGTGTCATGAAGAAGACACAAGAGGACGGGTATAAACCCCCGTGGGGAATTCACATCCTATAGCAGCCATGGGCACCACAGGCAAGAAAGGCTCTGGAGAACAAGAGCTTTCTGGGCACCTCCTTGGACCTTTGGGATGGCCACAGGCAGCAAGCTTCAAACAGACGTTCCCAGGTGTCCTTCACCTACACGCTGGCAGTTACTGCTGGGACACACTGGTGATGGGGCTGAGTGTGTCCAGATCTGACCAGGGGCTTCTCCCTACTTTTTGCTAAGGGATAATATGAGGTTTCCTTGGATGACCTCCAGTCCATGCAGCAGCCACGGGCATCCCCTGACACGGCAGAGTATCAGCTCAGGGTCTGCGGGTGATGGAGCCCGCTCAGAGCTCCTGCAGTGTGTTCCAGGTGTCTCCGAAGCAGAAGCAGATGATTCACTTTCTTTTGCGCTGCTTGCACTACTGAGAATGTGGAGATTTATTGCATGATGATTTGAACACTCAGATCTCACACAGGAAGCGTGATCTGTTGATCTCAGAGTTCTGCTCATGGAGGACTGCGAGCCTTCCTCCCATTTTTCACACCTACAGGATCAAATACTTACTCAGAGAAAAGGAAAACCTTCCCCAGGAGGTAGATGGGGAATGTTTCCCCACTTTAAAGTACAAGTTTCCTATGGATATCATCAGATGTTTGTTGAGGTGGAATAAATGAAGGTGTGAGTGCGCACTGCCCTAGGAAGGCTGAGAACTGTAGCTCTGAGCACCAGAACAAGAAAGCACAGGAGAACACATTTGGTGTTTTTAACCCGAGTCAGGCTTAATTTTTCCATTGTAGAGCAACTTGTAGTCAGTAATGAATTAACCTGACAGATTTCATGATGAAATATGAATCTGCTATTTTGCCTTCTACTTTCCTTCTGTGGGAATGGCTGCACCTCACTTATTTGCTAAATCACTCTCACTGCGCGTGCTGCAAACAGCCCTTTCCTTCTGAGGAACACAACACAGCCCAAACACGGCTGCAGCTTGACCCAAGCTTAGGGAATGTGTCTGAGAATTGGCTCAGAGGCAGAACTGGGCCCCCCCCAGCCCGTCAGTCACCATGTGTCATCAATGTACAAGTGAGAGATGAGACCTCAGAAAGAGAGGAGGGGACAAGTGACCTTAATTGGTCTACCGTTATTGATAGGCCAACTTGTCTTCATGATGCAAATCACCCTATAAATAAAACAACTACGGGAAGCAATTTGCTGCTTTGTTAGAGTCAAAGTAGGCCCAAAATGAAATCAAGCCACAATAGCAGACATTCAGTGGGGCTCTCCAAGATCCTCCGCATGGCCAAAGGCAGGAGTGAACCAACCAGCCATGGGACAAGGGCCATGGGCACACACAGAGCTGCGGGCAGGATCGCTGCCCACATCAGGGCGGGATACAGCGAGGACACAGCAGAGGGAGCACACAGGAGGAACTGGGGATTTTGTTTGCTTGTGGTGGGGAAATAAAATTCTTTTCTTTCTTTTTCTTTTTTTTTTATTTTTGTCAACTAAGTTGCAGCTTTTCTCAAAACATCGGAAATCACAGAGATTTCCTTCAAGCCCCAAAGGAGGACTTTTAAGTGCTTCATTTCAAGGAGCTGCTTCTTTTCTCTTTGCTTTCTTTTGTTTTTTTCCACCTTGTGTTTGTTTTCAAACCTGTCGGAAAGCGCTAATATCTCCGAGCTCTGTGTTGTTGTTGTTGTTTTTCTCCCAACCCGTTCCTCCGCCGGTTTTGAACGCGGTGGCGGTTCGGCGCGAGGCCCTGGGAGGCTGCGAGCAGCAGGACTCGATCACAGCGCTGGCTGCCGCGCCGGGCGAGCTGCGCTGGCTTTGAAGCTGCCACTTTAAATTCATGCAGATGGGTTCGCGCTTTTGTTTCTTCAGGAAGTTATGAAACACTTTGTGAAGCAACATCAATGGGAATAATAAGGCCGGCTCCCCCCGGAGTGCGGCCCCAGCCCCTCGCCACGCTGCCTGCAGATGGCAGGAGCCATCCCACCGTGCGCCCCGACTCCTCCAGCTCAGGCCCTTTATCTGGGCTCTTTCCCCCCACCCCTACCCCAACAACTTGCACTGCTCACACCTAGCCCCCCGAGGGCCACGGTGCCTGTCTTAGAAGTGTGAGGAGATGGAAAATACACAACTTTATGGGCAGTTTTTTCCAGGCAGTCATTCCGCTCCCTCCCAGCAGCCTGAGTCTCATTTCCATGGTGCACGTCTCGCTTCTGCCTGTAGCCTTTGGCTCCCATTCCGCCCTTCTGCAGACCCGACGCCCTCGGCTCCTGGTGTTTTCCCCCTGAGAAGGTGCTTCAGGATTTAAGGAAGGCGTTCACTCTTCTTCCTGACCTCACGTGAGCTCGTAGTCTCTTTTTCTGTAGCTCATTTTCTTCCTCTCATAAACAATTTTGTGGCTTTCTTTGACACCCTCCACATCCCCTTAAAGACGCTGACACCAGAACCGTGGGCAATATCCTAGTGCCCATCTCAGCGGTGCAGTACAAGTTTACTGTGCTATAAAATCATTTCACCACTCCTACTCACTAATCCTTCTATACATCCACTGAATGAATTGGCTCTTTGTCGCAAGGTCAGGGAAGTGTGCCCGTGTCCTCTGTCCATCGCAACCCTCCGACGCTTGTCAAAGTCATCAGGGAATGCCATACCTCCTCCTGCCCCTGCTCCAGCAGCATAAACATTATTCTTAGTACATATGATTTGTATGATTTCATATTTATTTATATCATTTTGAAGGATGCATTCATCTTCAGTGGTGCATGTACTTCTTCCAACTCCAGCAGGGCTGAGCCGCCCCTCGCCATAGTCCTATATCTGCATTCACAGGCACAGAGGATCTCCTCCTGAGCACTTCTCCTTCAGACTTTTTCTTCCAAACATGAAAATTCTATGAACCTCATAGACAGATATTTTCTCTGTAATTAAACCTTCTCTTGTGTCTGCCACGGGGAACGCAAACTGGCAATGCCTTTTTTCCACTGGTGAGAACAGCATGGACACTGTAAAGGGATTATGAAGAGAGCTGCTGCAAACCTGTGCTGCACAGAGGTGTGGTTATGTAGTGCAGATTGTATGAGTGCCTGTTACCTTTTCCACTTGTGGAACGTATGAGGAAAAGCAGGACCGTGCCAGAGCGACAGCTCCTGCCGAGCCCAGCATCAATAACACTCCAGACCCAGCTGCATTTTCTCTGTTAGTATTTGATTTCTATTCACTTCTATTAGACAAATGCCTGTGGCATCGATAAGAGATCAATCCCTTTGCATCAGGCACCGCACATGCTGTAAAACAAGGTAACCCGTGCTGCAAACTGCTTACAGGGCAGGAGCAGGCGAGAAGGAGTGCACACATCAGCACTGCAACTCACTGCTGCACCCAGTGCCTCCTGTGAGATGCAGAGAACACCAGCAGCACGCAAAGAGCCCAGCATCCTCCCAGCCACATTTCCACAGCCATGAGAACACAGTGCCAAGTGCCACCGGGATGCTCTGCAGGGCTCACTGTGGCCATTCTTCCTCTCTGGCCCTGTGGAGTAGGCTCAGATGGAGCAGCGTTGCCCAGTCTTTGTAATAAACATTAAGAAATTACTTCTGTGTTGGGCACAGATTTTCCTGCATGCATTAGGGATTTTTCTTGTAACACAGCTCACCATCCATTATTTGTCGTGGTGTGCTTGTTGCCTTGCAGCAGGAGCTGGAAGCAGCCAGACGAGCTGCCCCTGGGGCTCCCACTGGGAATGTGTGTGGTCAGGGCAGCTTCTGCATCACTGCCAGGAGGAGCTGTGTCCAGGTCGTATGGCACATGGTCAGCAAAAAGTGCTAACTTGGGGTATAGGATGTGCTGCCTTATTCCATCTGTGTGGTTTGCACTCTGAGCTGAAGCACAGGCTGCCCGAAACCCAGTGCCAGCATCACAGCCAGCCCACTGCTGGGAGAGCGGAGATAAAACCAGGGTGGGGGGAAGAGGATAATTACATTAACCGAAACAATGTGCTACATTTTAAACATTAGAAACTTATGCCTCTAAATGGTAAGTACCTGATGCAGCCGAGGAGAAGAGGGGAAACTGAAGCAACGGTTAAACAATGCACAAGGAGTCTGCTGGGCCTGTTTTGTATTAAAACCACTTGGAGACAGAGTTTGCTCCTCTTACAGCTGGCCACACTTGCTCAAAGAGAATAAGAAAGTTTTTGTTTTTTAAAAGAGATGTGTAATGGGTTTCTTATGTACCAGAAAAGAAAAGCTCTCTGAGCTGGATCACCTATTTTCTTGTCAAAAGACTTTGGACAAAACCTAATCATGAATAAAATACCTCGTGATTTTTCAAAGGGCTCTTTCATTTGAAGTCAGCTTTTCCAAAATGGAATGCAGGGCCTGGGTAATGCAGAGCAGGGATGGAGGTTTGCATGCCAGCGGCCGCTGGGGCCTCCTGCCACCACCGCCGGGCACCGGCTCCCAGTGCTCCCAGTGGTGCCCAGCACTTGCCCAACCCCAGCATATGGCCATTCCTGCTCCCAGGGTGAGACACCGAGCACATTCATGTCTGCCTGGCAGCACGTGGAGCTGGGATGGAGCAAAAGCTGCTTTCTCAGTTTGACAATTGCACCACAAAGGAAAAAGAATCTTTCTGTGGTTGCTCCCTAGAGCACTTCAAGTGAGATTTCATCCTCTGTAGGGCTTTAGGGGGTAATAGGTGAAGACCTGAGAACTGTCCCATGAAAGCCCAACCATGCAGTTACACCTGCACCCACATTCCTAAGCAGTGGGCTCCATCTGACTACAACAAGTGATGCTTCAACTCAATTTGAAAGACAATGACCCAGGAGCACAGGGAACATGGCAATGTGGTGCTGGGAAAGCCACAGATCTGCTGTACCCCACAGGCCATTCCCAGCAGAGCACCCCACCACCAATGACCTCAGCCTGCAGGCAATGCCCTGCCACTGCTCCACCATTGTCCCCCAGCCCTGCTGGGGCTCCGGGCATGCAGCACTCACAGGGGATCATAGAATCATTACGGTTAGAAAAGACCTCTAGGATCCCCAAGTCCAACTCCAACCCACCCCCACCATGCTCACTGACTGTGTCCCTCAGTGCCACATCCACATGCTTCTTGAACACCTCTGGGGGTGGTGACACCACCACCTCCCTGGACAGCCTGCACCAATGCATCACCATTTTAACAGCATTCCAACATCTCCCCACATTTAGGATGAGAGACCATAGGCTGCAGTGTGTTCTCACCATCTCCCCTGGGCTTTGGGCCGTGAGCCTCACACTTACTTCCCTAAATTGAGACAAGCCTGGATGCAGCTTTCTGGCTGCTGCTTCTTTTTCTTGGCCCTCGCCAGTTGTTTATGGATGGAGAAGAATTCCAACCCTTTGTCATGGACTCCCATCATAGCAAGGACCACTGGAATTTTAATTGTCCAACAGCTCTAATAGGTGTAATAGCCTTGTGTGTTACATATGCATTAATTAAGTAACACCGCATTTAGCTCCAAATCATGCGGAAGGCGCGTGCTGTGTTTGCACAGACATAAATATCTTCTCAGTTAGAGCCCAGGCTAATCACCCTGCTCTCCTTGCATTGCAGCGTTCTCATCCCAGGCAAAACAAGTGCCTCCATAATGCACACCACACCTGTGCTGGGCACAGCTGGGCACAGCCACGTGCTCTCAGGATGGAAAATGGTCCTAAGAACCAGAGCAGCTCTTCAATGGCTGTGCACTTTAGCACAGGGCAAGCACTCTGTGTTGACTCACGCATTGCCCATTACCCCTTTGAACAACAAAACTGCCTGGCAATCTGGTTGGGCTTTGCTCGTTACCCAGATTTTTCAGCCCTGCTCTTTTGCTGCAAATGCATTTCAGCTTTGCCCAAGCTGTAAATACAGTGTTGTTTGCAAGCGTAAGGGAAAAGAGGAGACAAAAGGATACAGTATGGTGAATATAATATATTCTCATCTTGATCCACTGGGAACTTCCATGCATTTAGATGAGAACATAACACGAGCTCATCAATGGAAGCTCCTTGTTCCAAACCCAGTATTGATGCTTTTCACTTTGCTGCTTTAGTGCAACCTGATTCTAAAACAAAATGAGAAGTTGGAATAACATGTTGGATGAGCCCTGATATACGAGCTGGCCAAATATTTGGAAGAGTATTCGCTTTCACCAGGCAACGTTATGCTCTGTGGATTAATTATACAGAATATGGTCCTGACTTCGGTTTGGACGATTAAAGCTATGCTGGAATTCCAGAGGATTACTTAAATGTGCAGCATTAGTGAAGGTAAAACATCTTCGATATCCCCTTCCTGCAGCCTCCATCTCCTTTATAGCAATATGCAGATTAGTGCTAAGTATTAATCTGCAGAGGTTCCAGGAGCAGGGCTCCTTTCCCTGAAGAGTACTGGGAGGTTTGGGGGAGAGAGGGGGAGGACTTTTTTAAAGGGAAATAAAGAAAGAGCTGAAAGAAATCTCCTATGTTTGTCAAACAATAACTAGATACGAAGTATACCTTGCACAGGTTTTAGTCCTGGAGAAAATATCTGGATGGGGGCAAAGTAAGTGCGATGTGTAATTAAGAAATGATTTCTTGAGATCTTCCTTAAAACACGTCTGAGTACAAACCTAGAATTTGCATAAACAACTTATGCCTTTCACTTTTTCCTCATGGAAAACACACAAGGCTGCCTCTCGCTTTCTGATTTTCAGACCCTCCCCAGCTTGGAGAGGAGGATTTGCCATATTACGCTATTCTTTCCAATTGTAATCAGCCTTAAATCTGAATAAAAGCAGCAAATGGCTGACTAGCACTCAGGGCTTCCCTCCCTCCCCTGCCCCCCATGGAAGCAGCAGCAGCGATAGCATTGAGTCAGACTGGGAAAGACATGACTGCAGCTCTCAGCTTTCATTAGTATTCATGGAGCATCCGACTCCAGAGAGGATTAATAGACTCTGATGCCTAATATCCTGGAGAACAATTAATTTGCCCACAGTTTTGTCATGGTTGAAAGTCAAATGCTGGAACAGATCGATGCACTGAGCTGCAAGTTGAACACTGCAACCTTCTGCTGGAGCTGAATTTTAATTTTCCCATCATCATTTCCCCCCGTTCCCAGCACACCAGTTTTCTAATAGATCTAAAAGCCTCTTACCTTCTTCCATCGCGTGTTGGTCTTCATAACAAAAGTCTATGTTGATTGTTCAAATATTAGAGCCTCGTATTGCTCTCCATTATGGGATTAGAGATGTTCCTTGCCCCTTGTGTTTTGACCTTTTCCTGTCTCATTTCTGTTTAAACTGTACGAAAAAATGCTAACCTTTTGTAATTAAAATCAAAACAGAGCGGAGGAGTAAACCCTTTTTTACTGATAATCATTCAGTATTTGGGTTTCCATCTTGACAGAAATATCGGTGCAGGTGTTTGCCCAAGCCCAGCCAACAGAGGTGGTAAGGACACATGGCTGCCATGGAGCACGTGGGCTCAGCTGCAATTCCCAGTGCGAGACCGAGAGCAGCAAACCCAAATCAAAGCCTCACCTTCTCAGCTCTCCCAGTGGAAGTGAAAAGGTCTCACTCCTGCACACTGAGGGGCCAACACAGGACCTGATTCCGTGTTGCTGGGAATGGATTGAGTGCCTCAAGCTTGGCGTGCTATCCTTTGGTCTTGGAGGGAGCTGCCTCACCAACCTCAACGCTCTGCAAAGGGTGGACTTGGGGCATGCTTATTTCCAGGAAAAAAAAAGGGGCTTAACGGGTTAAGGGCAGGTTGGCGTGAATCTCTCCTAGCTATTGTGCTGCTTCCTCAGCATTGCTGGTGTCCGGGCTTTTGTGGTTTAATTACAGTCTGTTCAAAATGGTCTTAGCCAACAGATCAATAGATCAGGAACATTAGAATTGTTAATTTGAATGGGTGATTTGAATTTAAGTGCAACTTCAATTTAATCATTTTAAAAACGAGAGAGCGTGTGAGGGCCCTCCTTGCTCTGCTCTACTGTAGGAGCAGCTCCGATGGCCCATGGGGATCACAGAACTCTCTGACATGCACATTTCCCTTCGGTGAGGAGTTAAGCCCTGTGAGCTGCTGGATCATGACAAAAGTGGTGGTTTTAGCCGCCTTTCCTACAAGCATGGTAATCCCAAATCCAACAGTGATTAACTTGGACTCAAAGCTCTGCTGCAGAAATTAATTCTAAATCAGGGTCCCGGAGCCTTGTCTCACCGAACACTTTACAATGCTAATTGGTGATGACTATATGAGCGCGCATAATAATGTCCCACTTGCCTCAAATTTCCCAGTTCACCCAGAGATTCCGCCTGCAGTGGGTACCACCCAGCTCTTCCCATAGGCAAAAGCAGCACAGGGGAGGCCTTATGCGGCATGAAGTGCACAGGGATTCCGGAGTCAGTGCCAGTGTTCATGGAGGATTCCTTCAGTTCGCATCCCTGCCAAGCACAGGACATGTCCATGGACATGAATGCAGTGCATCCCAGCAGATCCCACTTTCCCACTGACTGCTGGGTGCTGGGAAGGTCAACAAGGATGTATAAGCTAATATTCTTCCTGAAATACTCAGTGGTGCCTTTAGCCCTGCACAACAAGTACTCCACAAGCTTTGTTTTCTTTCTGCCACACTCACAATTGTGCTGTAGCCATCTCGTCTAATCGCCATCGTTCCTGAATGCAGCTTTGCGCTCAGAGCCCGAGCACAAGGAGAGTGAGAGGTAGGAAGGTGTTTCATTTGCACCTGTGTTTCTGTTCTGCTTTACCACAGGTATCAGCGGCTTTGTTTGGGAGGATGCATTTGTTCAGCCTGGCACTGTTTCAGTAGGACACCTGGGCGGCCTCTAAGCCAGGTCTCCATCAGCACCATGTCTGAGGTTGGCAACCAGAGCAGTGTCCAGAGAGCAAGCGTTAAAAAAGACAAAAGATGGAGCGAGTGCCCACAGCTCGGCTCTCAAAGCGAGTTTCTCCTTTCTTTCTTTCTTTCTTTGACAGCATAAACCAAAACGTTATTCTCGGCGCTGTTTTCTTGGCCTATGCATCAGCCTGAATGACAAGCACCGACTGCATCCTGAGCACAATCTGAAGGCAGCCCAGGGAACCCACCCAGATGGTGTTCAGAAGCGTCTCTGAGCAGAATGGGCTCTGCTCGACGCAGGAATTTCACAGCAGGAACAAAGGGAACTTTGCAAACAGAGCTTTCAAACGGAAGTCATTTCATCCAGCGTGCCTGCAGGAAATGTGAATCCATCTTCCAGCACAATCAAACGCAGAGCTGTGCATGGGCATAATTATTAGGGGAATGATGGCAACAGTAAAGGAGCTCATCAGTCAGAAAGCTACATAATTTCTAAACTGTCTCTTATGCTGTACCACCTGGATTTAAAGTAACATTCGCAGACAAGATTAATGAATCTGCTTACCGAACATGCCCGTACTAATGCATGCAAGAGAAGGGACCGCTGCAGACAGCAGATGTGACTTCCCTGCTCCGCGCTGTGACCGACGCATGTGTCCAACCCCTCTGCACAGTGCCAGCGGTCCCATTCCCCTCCTGGGCAGTTCTCACCTGCAGAGGCAGCTGGCACTGGGGAAAGTCTTTGTTTGCTTTGGGGGCCTCTTTTCACAATCGGTGCTTTTTGATCCAGAACTCAGAGCAGTGATGGAGGGTACTGGGCAGCCAGCCCTGCCCTGCCGCCAGCACTGAGCAGGACATGGAGCGATCGCAATGGGAAGGAAACCTCCGAGCCTTCCAACAGGCAGTTCCACCCCCTCTGCACAAATAGCCCAGAGCAGAAAGGGAAACCAGAGCCTGCGGTTGCAGGTTTGCTGCAGATGTTGGATGGCTGCACCCAGCTGCATGTGAGAGCCGCATGTCCGTGGCGGTTTCCTGGAGCACTTTCTGTTTCATGATGCTTCCTCAAAACCCAAGCAAGACTCTCCATGAATATGTAAGGCTTCCTTCTTTTAAGTATTTTGGTTTTGTGAAGCACGGAGCTTCATCCTGGGGAGCTCGTTCTGAGGGAGGAGCGGGATTAAAAACTTCAAAGTGGAGTTTTCCCCTGTGACAAGTTCTTGAGAGGAGGCCCTTTCCAAGAGCAATCACATCTCTTCAGTAAGGGAAAAGCTGTGCCACCAGAACCCTGCTGGGCCTGGGGGCTGCTGCAGAGGAGGAGGCTTTTGCCTGCAGGGAACACAGCATCCCGAGCTGCCGCAGCCCTGTAGCGGGAGGGCTTCTCCTGCAGCTGGGGAAATGCCAGCAGAAGTGTAAGCTATTTCAGGAAGGCAGAAAAGGAATAGAAAGGCTTTCAGAGAACTAAAAAGTCAATGTGGGATGGGTGGAGGGATGACAACTGGATGCAGCTGAGAAAACCTCCAACGGCCTTCAGGTGAGAAAGGTGGGAAAGGTCCTTTTCTGTGGGGAAAGGTCCCACCACGCTGCTGCTGCGGGGCACGCTGGGGTCAGGGCAGTGCAGCACACTTCTTGCAGCTGCTGAACCACCCCTGCCCCTGCTGCAGCCCAGAAGATTCCCTGTCCTCAGCTCCACATCACAGTGCCTACGGCTGAGCAGCCAGTAGTGAAGGTGCTGATGTTTCCCTGGTTTTGGTTGTCTGGAGTAGGTTATCAAGTAAGCATGCCGCTCAGGCTGGGTCAGAAGTGACCCAGGTGCCAACAGGGAAAATACTTCTCACTCTCTCTGGCTTGACAATAGCTCTAAGTCTAGCAGGAGCCTTGTTGGTGCAGAAGAAAGCTCCTCATTGTGTTATCATTGCACAGCACCTTCACAGAACCACAGAACTGTAGGGTTTGGAAGGGACCTCTAGAGATCATCGAATCCAACCCTCCTGCTACAGCAGGATCCCTACAGTGGGTCACAGACGGGTATGTCCACGTGGGCCTTCTGCATCCATCCCAAGATCACACAGCCCTTTGAGACAGTCTCCAAAGCACTGCTGGACACAACAGGCTCCTCTAAAATACTTCATTAAGAACAACATTACCGGTCGTTTAGTTCACTGATTAATCAGAGAAAACGATGCCAGCTTCTAATGGCTGACTGTGGGAACGGTGGGGAAACGTTTATTGCCTTCTGGTGACTGCGTGGCTGAGCTTCTATGCATTCAGCGTGGCTGCAATGAGTAAATTGCAGAGGAGGAACTGTGGGGATGCAAACACCCCACACAGGGCTCTGCGGGGCTGTCTGTGGGTAATGGCTCTCCGGCTCAGCCTCCCGCATCCGAGGTGGGACAGATAATGAATGCGCTTCAGTGATGAACTCTCTTTGACACCTCTGCTTTCGCGCTTCCAGAGGAAAATGAAAGTAAATCCATTCCGATTTCTGCTGAATTCACTCCTCACCTCTGGGTGGTGTTTTAGAAATCAAAAGTAAATCCGTTATTTTGCTTCTTGTCTAAGGACCTGGAACCTTTCACAGATGTTAAGGCCACTTACAAGTGAACGGATTTGTATTTAAACCTCCCGGCTGTATGTTTTTCATGCATTTTAAGTACTGGCAATAGGATAAGTAAATGCACAGATTAAGCAAGCGAGTACATTCACACATACCCAGATAACAAAAGGAGAAGAAAAGCAAATGTATCCGCCCCTGTGTTCTGATCATTCCAGCTGGGGCGGGTTTCTCTCCAAAATACTCTTGTAAAAACCTCCCGGTGCTCTCAGCCCCCTCTCTTCCCCGGAAGAACCTTCATAAATTTCACCTGCATCTCATTTGTCAGGGCCAGGTATGAGGAAAGAAGAGATGTTCCTCTTCCACCCGGTGTGACATTCAACCACACTCTGGGCTTAGTCTTCATTCATGGTGTAATTCCATTTCCCCTCTGAATTATGTACTCTCAGTAGCCTGCCTTGTGCATAAAAGATCCATGATGGGGAGCCACATCATTCATTTTTTTTCCATGAGCAGGTGCAAAATATAATGTCCCTGATTTTCAAGATCTGATTAAACTGTCATAGATATGGAGCAACCTCAATAACTCCTAGCATCCGAGAAGGGCTGCTTATTACAGCACGGCACCCTCAGATGCTATCGATAAGAATCTCTCAGCATTTCAATTACAAACCCCTATTTTCAGGATTTGTTTATTTAAATTGGATGAATTTGGTACTCTGGAAAGTCAGTGCCTATCAGCAGCGGGCTGCAGCCAGCAGGCACAGCACGGCCCCGTGACCCCATTGCAGCACTCTGCTGCACTGCAACTTCGCTGGGGCTGCTCAGGGCTTCAGCCTGCTTCAAACACATCCTATTTTTCTCTCCTGCAGGTTCTTGGGGCACCAGGGTTAGAAGTGGCACCACCACAGAGTATGGGGGAGAATCAGAGAGGCGGTTGTGCCCCATCCCTGGGGACACCCAAGGTCACGGGACGGGGCTGTGAGCACTGATGGAGCTGTGGGTGTCCCTGTGCACTGCAGGGAATGGGACCAGACGGCCTTTGGAGGTCCCTTCCTACTCAAACCATTCTGTGGTTCTATGATGTGATAGCAGGGCCCAATGAGCAGCACATGGAAGGGAGGGACGGAGCAGAGGGACTGCAGAGAGCCACAGAACTGTGCAGTCAGCTCTGGCTTTCCAATGCTTTTTTTTTTATAAAGCTGTTTCCAATATTGTAATTGAATGCTTAACTGCTACACTGATGGAATAAATTAGACAGAACCTTTTATCCCAAAATCTTCTCTATAAGAAAGAGACATCTGAGGGGCTGGCACGCTGACAGGTATTCCTCCTTCAGGGCTGGCGGGGGGCACAGATGTCCCCAGGCTGGCGCCAGCCAGCACAAGGTGACGTTGCTCTGGTACAAGTGCATCCCTCACCCATCAGTCTGGCAGGGCACAACATGACACAGTATGGCATGGCATGACACGGCACAGTATAACACAGCATGGTATGGCACTATATGGCACGGTATCAAACCTCCCAAACCATAGGGCAGCACCGCAACAAAACGAAGACAAGCTGATATGCCATGCCCTTGCTTGATATTCAAAGGTAGACCTGCCAGGGTTGCAGCTAAAATAAAAGTTTATTCAAATCAGCAATCAGCACAAATGATTGCTCTTCCATTCCCTTCCCTGCACTGAAATAGGAGCTCCAGCCTCCCTGCACATAAACAGCAAACACACACTCGGCATCTGATACCAAAGAAGGCTCCCAACACCATGAAAAGAACAGGGAGAAGGTACTGCAGAGTGGGAGCTGCCATCTGGGCTTGCATCTGTGAGTGTTTGGCAAGGCACATATGGAGGATCCTTTTCTCCGCCTCATTTTTGGCCCTGGAAATGCAGGAATGGGGGAAAAGCAGCAGCTCTGCCTGGGGCTGCTCAGGACACCCTGGTGACCTCAAACGCATGGTTCCCCCCTCCCAACCACAGGTGCTGGGGAGCCAAACGTGCCTGAAAAATAAGTAGGAAATAACAATGGTACAGGAACACCTGAGAGTTCTCCTTCCCTTTTCCAAGGAAGATAATTTTTGGCTCTGTGCAGGACAAATCCTGAGCATTTCCATTTTCTCTTTTCCTATTCAGCCCTGACACAGTTGGATCTGGGGGGCTTTGTTGCACTTATTTCCTGGTACTGAAGAGAAACACTTCTGCAAGCAACAAAGAAAGAACAACAGCAGAGCAGCAGCGTGCGCAAGATCTCCTAAATACACCCACAGACCGTGGGGTGTCAGTGATAGCAAGCCAGAACAAAGGTCTCCACTGTCTCCTTCTGCCCCACCAACAAGTGGGAGAGCAGAAACAGCTCTGAGGAGACCACGGGGAATACTTTCAACCCACACTACATAGTAGCTATCAGGCACTTGGGGCTTCCACAGGGACACCCAGCCATTCCTTTGCATTAGGAAGCCATGTGTCCAGCCTCTGCTGCCTTAGTTTATCTCCTGCTGGTCCTGCTGTGGGTGTCAGTGGATGTGCTAACTGCCAGCTTCCCTGCATGAGGAGCTGCTGTCCCCAGCCTCCTGCTGCTGAACTCCCAGGGCTTCTGTCGTCCCCTCAGTACAAGTGCAGGGAAACGAGGGAGAAAACCTCTACATCCAACCCACTGCATTCAACTCAACCCATTGCGCTCAACCCACCCCCCTGCATCCAACCTGCAGCATCCTCAGCATCAAAAAAACAATCCAAAATGCAAAGCCTCAGGGAATCAAAAGTCTGAGCAGGTGGAAGAGCAGAAGACTCAGGGGGTGATGGTGACACAAACCTGAGAGGGAGTTCGAGCCTTTTTGGCGCGATGGTCACTCCTGAGCTCCAGGCAGAGAAGAACATACGGAGCTGCAGTGCTGCTGTGAGAGGGGCAGCAACCAACACCCATGAGGGTAGAGGGCTCTCTTCATACTCAGGAGAAGTCCCTGTATGGGGGGGGGTACTGAGTTCACAGCCCCCATACCCACACTGTGCTCCCATTCCTATCTGCAAAGCAGAGACCCACACACCACAAGACACGCTCACATAGGTGTGAGGACACCGCTTGTGCCCAGAAGACAGGGAAGAGGAGGTCTGCAGATAGCAGAATTATTACTTTTCTCCTTCTTTTAAATCAGGTTCATTATTTATTCATGCACAAAACACAGGTTATTGTTTGCTAAACAAATCTGTGCGCCAGTCTGTGTGCATCGCTCCGTATGTGCTGTGCACCCTGCTTCAAAACAAGCCCTCTCTCCCTCCATTCCTCACTCCATCACTGTTCCCTCGGAGGGCCCTGTCCCATCCCCAGCACCAGGAGAGCAGAACTCACAGCTGGGGACAAGGAGAGCGCTGCCTTCCGCTCCCACAGCTCTGCTGCATGAAATGATTTCAGAAACAAATTCGGGAACAGCAGCACAAGGAGCCCAGGCATAAAACTAAAGCCTCGCAGGGTTTTGTTATCACAACACCACACTGTTAAGTGTCCTAAGCAATCTTTTTTTAAGGAAAACAAGTCTTTAGAAACAGAGGTGACCCCAGAAGTGATAAGTGAAGAGGTGCACCTGAAAGTCTGTTATCAGCTATTTGTACCTGGCTCTGCCTCAGATTTCTCATTTCGATGTGACGGCAGCTGAAAATTGGATAGATACTGACTTCACCTCAAACAAGACTTTCTCTTTTTGTCTTCAAGGGCAACTTAAGTGCTTTACCCTCCGAGGTCGTGGCGAATCGCAGGATGCTGGAAGAGGAGCATTCAGAAGGGACTCACAGAGCGGCTGTGTGGCATATTTTGATAATTAAACTACAAAGTAAAGCGAGTGTGAGGGAGCTGGAAAAAGCACCAGTTGTTCTGATATCAGCTGTTAACAAGGGTTCTCCTTGCTGTCCAAAAGCAGGTTTAATCCTTGCACCATGTCCTGCCCTCCAAGCTGCCCCAGCTATGGGCTCACACCCACAGGCATTGGTGCCAGGGAGATGGGGAGGGGGTCAGGGCTGCTTCAGGAGGGGGGAGGGTCTGAGGGAGGTGCTGAGGGTGAGGCAATGTGGGAAGCAGGGAATGTGATGAGAGGAGTGGGTGCTGGAGCTGGGACTGACCCTGCATGTCAGCTGCCTCCCAGAGTGGCATTTCAATTCCCCAGAAAAAGCCTTGAGGCGGCTGTGCTCAGGGATGTGTTCTTACCAGCTTCATCTTATTCCAGACAGCAGTTCCTAAGAAAAATGGACAAAGGTATGAATGTCCTTCTGGCTGCTACGGCAGAGCTTTGCAGCATGCCCTGTTGAAATGTGGAAATAATGCATCAGAATAGTTTGCTGCACCACTTGTGTGCCTGGTACAAGCCTGCTGGGTCGGGTGGGCCCAGTGTGTGGCAGAGCACACTGTGTGTGAGCAAACCCAGTCACTCACATGCAGTGTGTCTGCAGACCCAACCACCAGACAGCAGCATGCCCAGCCGAGCTCTCCGAATGAGCAGTCTAATTCCTTAGGAAACAGTACAATAAATATTTCAAAGCATTCCTAAACATGAGCGTAGGATCATAGAATGGCCTGAGTTGAAAAGGACCACAATGCTCATCTAGTTTCAACCCCCCTGCTATGTGCAGGGTCGCCAACCACCAGACCAGGCTGCCCAGAGCCACATCCAGCCTGGCCTTGAATGCCTCCAAGGATGGGGCATCCACAGCCTCCTTGGGCAACCTGTTCCAGTGTCACCACCCTCAGCATCTTTCACTTTGACTCACATCAGCAACACAATTCAGACAGAACCATACAGACACCTACACACATCTATCCCACTTATTTCAGTCAATCCATCAGTCAAGCTTCCCTCCATTCCTCATGCTTCACCAAGGGCCACATGGTACCACCTCACCTCCTGCTGTGGCCTCATGGTGAGCGGGTGGCAGTGGGAGCAGCTGAGACTCTCTCCCTCCTCCTTTCTGAAACCATTCCCAACAGACTACTTCTGGAGGAACAGCCCTTCCAGGAAACCTGTTTACTTTTCAAACTCTGGTTGCCATAACAACACGATACAACTATTTAGATGAAATCTCTTTCTCCCCCTTTCTCAGCTTATGCTCTGTGGTAGGAGCACAGCTTCTGAATCAACACATGTCTTTTTTCAGTGAATGGTTTTGTCTGTTTTTTTGATATAAACACACATCAGATAGAACGTGTGAACCTCAGCCAAGCTGAGTTCTACAGACCCATCCTCTGGAAGCACAAACGGTGCAAAACCCCATGAGACCGACAGCCACAGTGGGCTGAATACAGAAGGCTCCAAAACACGGTGCACTGTAGAACCCCAGCCCCATCCAACTCCACACTATCCAACTGCATCACACCCGATTCCACTGCATTCCACCCCATCCCACCATCACCTTGCTCACAGTGTACAGAGACGAGCACACAGCTATCAAGATGATACCTGAGAAGTGCTTCCCAACTGTATATACAGAGTTTGAAAGACCATCAAGCTCAGCTGTGCTCCTTCCTGCAGGACTGGCCGCAAACTGGAGCAAAGCCCTCCGGCCTCACTTCGTTTCATGAGTTGTTTATTTTGTTCTGATATTTCCAAGGGGTTTTTTTTTCCCCCCTTTTCTACCAACAACTGCCACATTACTAATAAAAGGAAAAGTTCGTAGAATAAACTTCAGTGCATTAATTATTGAGGGATATAATCCAAATTTATTTAATGAATTAATAATAAGTCATGGGGGTATTTTAATAATGAAATACTTCTAGTTGTGTTTCAATAATTATGGCTGGCTCTCATAATTACACTGCTGCAGTGAAAATAAAATCAAAATCAATTAGGTGGCAGCAGTTCTGTCCCAGGAGTGCCCTGTGAAACTGTATCTAGATCAGGTTTAAAGAGATGCCATGAAAATCAATGTTGGTTTAAGCTGCTGTACCATTGGTTCTCTGCTTACCCCCAGAAGGAAATCAGGGTCCCCATGCAGAGCTGCTTGGGGACGTGAGAGGAGTGATTCTCCTTGGATGGAACACTGTCTCACTGCCCTATGCTGCTTGATCTGGTGGGGGGCAACCAGACCACAGAGCGGGGTTAGAACTGGGTGGGCTTTAAGGCCCCCTCCAACCTAAGCCATTCTGTGATTCTCATGCAGCCCCTCCAGGCAGTACCCCACTTGCCTGAGGACAACAGTCCTGCAGCACTGACCTGAAGGGCAGATGAAGTGTTTGCATCTCCCTCCCATCCTGGGGAGCCTCCATCCCACCCCATGGCTCAGCTGCAGAGCTCTGACAGCAGCTGCGTTTCTTTAACCTTTTTCATCTCGAGGAGGAGTGTTTGGAACTGGAAGGAGCTCCCAGCTCACCCTGCCGAGGAAAGTTGTCATTTCCAGCAGCTGGGATTCTTCCCAAAGGCCACGAAGCACCGCAGCTTGGCTGGAGGGACGGCACAGTCCTTCAGCTGCTGCTAAAGCTGAGCTCCAAAGGAACATCCCTATCCCATCCCTCCCTGCAGCGCTCTGTGGGTCCCCACGGCAGCCAGATGGCATCAGCACCCTGCCACTGCCCCACAGCAGCCACGATGCAGAGCTCGGGTTTCATGCAAGAAACTTCAGGGCACGCTTCTGTTTCACTCCATTTATTTTGGCTTTGCTGCAGAATGATTTGGGTTCCCCCCCCGAGGGGCACCCCACCTGCAGGCTCTCCATGCACCAGGCTGAGGATGCAGCCATCTCATCCCCCTCTCTGTATAACAACAGGCACAGAAATGGCCTGGAAACCAGCACAGTGACAGTGGGCCACCCAAAAGAGGACAGGACAGAGATTCTCAGCACCAAAGATCCAGAGCCTTAAAACAGAAAAGGGAAAAATGCAAGCAAAACATCAGGGCAGAGTACTCATAAGCAGGAGGTCAATCGGGCAATAGAATAATTTATCTGGAGAGATGTTGTCACCAAAGGCCGGGCCACAAATGAGAGCTGATGCTCAGGGAAGGGGGGAAGAGGAGTTCTGGTGACAATGTGAGGACAAAATACAGCAGTGCCATGCTGTGATGCCATGGGTGTCACAGCTCATGGGTGCTTGATTTTTGATCATAAATGGAACATAACACACTGTGCTTTCTGGCAGAGATCATTCCTGAGCAAATACTCATAACTGTCCTCTGCAGCACAGCTCACCACTGCGCTTTAGTTACAGCTGCAACCAGGAAGCACTGCTGATAGGACAGCCCAATGGCAATCCTATGGGAAACTGCATTAGGAATCAACCTAAAACACTTCAAATGGGGCCCTTGTTTTACCATAGTTTTTGCAGTTATGCACAGCACATCCTAAATATTCACACTGAATAACTCACATACTTCTGCAAGCAAAAAAACAGTGGCTAGTTAAGCACAAATGGGCTTCAGTTTCTGAGTCTATACTTGTTATTTTAAAATAGTCCCCACAATTATATTCTAGCACATCAGTTATTACTTCACCGTGTGCTGCTTTGAGCATCTGCTGTTCGAAACATCACGCCTATCCCCTAAATTACCCAGCACTTCTTCTGGCTTCTAGCTTAAGATGAAGTCCTACAAGAAGACCTGATGCAAGATTATAAATACATCAGTAACAATCAGAAAAATCAGTGCAATGGAATGGTGTTGCAGGAGATGTAATGACAAGGGAACCAGCACAATAGGAGGGTGTTACAAAAGTTCTCACCTGTCTCTGAAGATCCAGGCTTGCAGGGAAAACTCCACAAGGGAGGGATCTCCAACCAGAGGCCCTCCCCCAGTGGCAGTCAGCCTTTAAATGAGGTCTAAGAGAGGTGCAGCCAGGCACACACATGAGTTGCCTTCACCTGTGCTCCCAAGGCTGACCGTGTCCTTTCCCCAGGTGCTCAATCAGTGGTTCAGGCTGGGACTCAGCAGTTCCCATAACACACCATATGCAAACACTGTGCAGCCGCACAGCCGTGGATGCTGCCTGGGCCCACAGCTGCTGGAAGCAATGCTCAGGTGTGAAGGCTCCTGCTCTGCAGAAACCTGCACTGCCCCTCGGTGCTGGTACCACAGATCTGGTGCACCCCATGCTGCTTAACCCAGGGGTAGAAAGCAGTATTTTCTTATGCCCATCTAGCTCAGCTTTTCCATTCGGTCTTGCCGCAATCGGTTGTCCTTAAATAGACTGAAGTGCTGTTCAGTAGGTCAATCCATTTCATCAAGTCGTTCAGCTTGACCTTTTGCAATGCACAGCAGTACAATTTACACTGCAAGTTAGAGTGCCACTACGCATCACACTCATCCAATTTCTAGCCAGGAGAAAATGAGGGAGGGTAGGAGTGGCAGCAGATTGCTCTAACCGCTGATTAGCGCTCGGGCCCTCGTTACAGACCCGGCGGTGAAGTGCCCTCAGAACAGAGCAGCGCTATGGGAATGAAGTGACAGCTCAGCCCTCACCTGCGGTGCTGAGAGCCCTCGAGCTCGGCGCGGTGCCATGCAGCGCCCACAGGCACTGCGTCCCCAAAGCCACCTGCTCTGCTCCTCCTTCGCCGCCGTGCTGGAAGGGGTCCGTGCACTGATAATGGATGCACTTTTAACTTGCAAATGCGACACAAACTTCCCTCAGGAACGTCTAATTCACATTTTAAGTAACAAAAGGGCTCAAATCCCTTTCTTGCCTACTTAGTCATGCTGCATTTAGTATAAGCAAGATGAAATGCTAAGCTTGGGGAAGATCAGAGAGAAATTGTATGATTTCCACATTATAGGATAATTCCATGGCTGACTTACTCAAACATGTGAGATGAGACACTGCGCTCAGGCAACGCTCACAGTGCAGAGCTGAACCTTGGAGCCAAAGCAGGACAGGGCAACAGAGGGACCAAGCATCTCAATGCGCCAGCACTGCCACCACCAATGGACGTCCCCTGTAAGCCACCACTCTGAGCCCTCAGCCCAGCACCATAGGAAGACCTCTGCACCTCAGGGACACCGGGAGGGCCCAGATGCGTGGGGTAGGGCCCCATGGCCACATGCAGCAGACCCTGGGGGCTGTAGGCCACGTGGCCGTCGGTCTCTGGAGCCTCCGCACGAGAGACACTCATAGCCACTTATCTCCCAGCCCAGTGCAATTTAATTATCAACTTGGAAGCCATCCAGCAAAGCATAAAAAGTCGCCCCATTCCAGTTGTTTAGGTATATCATTGCCCCGCTAATTGAGTTGGATGGGAATTTCAAGAGGATTTTACAATATTCTCCTTAAGTGCTGTTATGTTTAACTCTTTCCTGATTTGGTGTCACTGGTGACAGGAGTGGCAGAAGGGTATCCCTGCAATGCCAGCCAGCCACAGCGGGTGGCATCTGGGGAGGTAGCTGGAGGGGCTGCAGCCGCCCACTGGGGACCAAGCGGTGTGCAATGGCTCACAGCCAGCCCCAGCTCCACCTGTGTGCTGTGAGCAAGGATTTTCCGTGACGTCAGACACAGCCACCAGGCCGGGTAATGCAACACAGCACGGGGGGGACGTGAGGCATTCATAACCAAACAACTCGCAGACAATGCTCTCCCAACTCACCCCAAATCACTCCACCTCCAGGAGACATTTGCCCCGTTACGGTGCTCAGATAACTCGGAGAGCCCCGGTTGTAACCAGAGAGCCCCGATCCTTATCTCTGCAGAGCAGAAGCTGCGGGAAGCAGCGGAATAAAGGGTGCTTTGTGAGGGTGGCATCGTTCCCATGCGGCCCCGCAGCGACCAAACAACAAGGGGGGGTCATTGCCTTGCTCATAGTGAGGGCAATGCTGGTGACACTTCTCCTCCCACACTGAGAGCGGCTGCAGAGACGCACGCAGTCCTCGCTGGCACCAGCCTCTCCATTTCGTGTTTGAATGATGCTGCCACAAACATTTATTGTCACAAAAGAGGTTATTCAAACACAAGCAATTAGGCAACTATATTAGCATATTTTTCATTGTAATAATACAACAAAGGGTATATTCCTCCCAGTGAACGTATTTATAGGCTTTCGGAGCTAATATTTGTTTAAATGATTAATATGTTTTTCAAATACATGTGACAAGTGTGGCAGAAATATTTTTATCTCTGCAAACAATGTTCTGAAAGGCGAGAGCTCTGAGCCTCCAGGAGGGCTGCTTTCCAGGTTCAACAGAGTTTTTCAAGACACACAAATTAAATTTTTATCATAACGAATTCCAAGAGAAGGACTTCCTGCAAAGAACGTCGACAACAGATTGAGGCTGCGGGACCTCCATGCTGCCCCGACACCCTCCTGCACTGCACATCTGCAACAAGCCTCCGCCTTATCTCTGCTTAGATGGCTGTCTTCATTCCAAGCGCACACAGTGCTCTCACGCTGATAAGAAAGCCCTGATCTATTGATAGCTAAAAGCAAGGCTCACGACGGACCGTGTGCCACACGTTTTTAAGCAGCACTGTGTTTTCATGGAGCAGCCTTCCTGCTAAGGGATGCAGGCTTTAATCAGAACCCTGGCTGCACATGGCAGTGGCTGTGCCCACATTACGCACCGCTTTTGCTGTTTGATGTCCTAGACAAGCAAACCCCTCAAACCAGCTATCTGCAAACTTCCTCTCTGTCCTTGCTTTTACAACAAGGGAGAAGCAAGTTCAAGAAGCTCGATTTGGAAGTGTATGAAATAGAGAGGTGCTGCCTGGGGAAGCAGAGCTGCAGGGCAGCGGCACTGAGCCCCAGTGCTAAAACTGGTCAGAGTGGGGAAGGAGCGAGGGGGGTGGAACCTGAGCAGGGCACTGTGCAGCACTGCTGGTTGGTTCATCCCCTCCACAGAAGTTCAGGAAAGTTATGAATAAGGCTCTGAGCTGCAGCTGCTCCCCAGGCAGCTCTGCCAGTGCTGGTTGTTGACTCGCCGTCTGCCCATTACCTCGTGTCCTGCTGCTGTGCCGGGCAGCCATCTCCCGCCCCGCAGTGTCTCTCCAAACATTCAAACCTCGTTGTTTTTTGGTTTTTTTTTTTCCACTGAAAAACTCTGTGTCCTCAACAGCTTTCTAGAGCTGGAGGAACAAGGCTGACATTAACAGGAGAGTGTAATGCGCCTATGATCAATATCACGAGTGAAATCTCAGCCTGTGATTTTGCTGCCAATTCCACTCATCCCACTCCTTTCCTTCCAAATGACAACTGAGATGGTATTTACATTGTACTCAGCTGCACGAGGAAGTGGAGCCTAAGGAGGAATATACTACCACCACCTGTGGAACCAAAATAGCACTCGTGCAGAGGAAGCTGGGCTGCTGGGCTGCAGGCTCTGCTTAGGAACAGTGAATTCTGCTGAGGTTTCGGGACTGGGTCCCACATCAGTGTGGCTGCACCAAACTGTGGCCCGGGTGTTCACCCTGCTTTTGAGCCACAGTTCTAAACTGCAGGGTTTAAACTCAGGGCTGTGAATGAGGAGCTCTGTGGGGCTGCTACTCTCTGAAGGCAGCAGATGGGTTCATTTGTGCCATGTCCAGACATTCCTCAGACTTCTTCAGCAGCTTGGAATAAAATGACTCTGTCAGTGATGGGGCTCTGTCTATGCAAGAATTGTTGGATATAGGGCTCCGAAATGCTCAGGGATGGGCCCATGCTCCAGGCTCTGGGAAGCCCCCTGCTGCCAGCCCAGCAAGTGCCTTCAGGGCACCGCCACGTCCGAGGGATGCTTGGACATGCGGGCAAGCCAAGTAATTCACAGAATCATAGAATGCCTTAGATTGGAAGGAACCTTAGAGATCATCTAGTTCTAACCCCCCACCGTGGGCTGGCTGCCCCCCAGCTCAGGCAGCCCAGGGCCCATCCATGGCCTTGAGCACCCCCAGGGATGGGGCTCTCACAGCTCTGGGCAGCACTGCCAGGGCCTCAGCGCCCTCTGAGTGAAGAATTTCTTCCTCACATCCAACATCAATCCCCCTTCTTTTAGTTCAAAGCCATTCCCCCATGTCCTGTCAAATTGTTCTTGTGGAACACAGTGCCACCATGGCTTTCATTTGGCCTCCACCTAAGGCTCTACTTCAGTTTACCACCTGTTCGGATAGAACCCTTCCAACAGCCACCACCTCACAGCCATGCTGGAAATGTGGCTTTCCACCATTTCTGCTGTCTGTAGCAAGAGCAGGCTCACAGATACATTCGTGACCCTGGATTCTTTTGGAAATTCTCTAAATAAAGGCTTAAAAATGCATGGTTTTGCTCAAGATCACCCTGTTTGTGTTGGTACGAGGCCAAAATCCATGAAAAATAGCATGTATGCCAAAAAAAATCAATTTTATATAATAAATACAGATCATTTGGATGTTTCTTGCCAAAAACAATGCAAACATATACATCCTTCACGATTCTTATCAGAGCGCAGCTGAATCTTTAATACGTTCTTCTGACAAGCTCCTAACAGGCAAGAACATGCTGTTTAACTACCACTGATCAATGGTTAAAGTTTCTTCATTTCCACCCACTCCAATGGCTTTTTAACAGCCAGAATTGTGAAATTCGGGTTATTGCAAGAAGTAACAAACCAAATATCAAAGGCTCGTTCAAAGCGAAAGCCTGTGTTTGACGAAGAAATAGAGGATCCGCTAGTTGAAAACTGTGCACCTTTGGCAGCACTGACATTGCTGGATGTCACTGAGAAAATGCTTCCCCGGAGCAGCTGCTCTGAAGCCCACGCTCCCAAGGACCCTGTGCATTTGGGGCACACACACAAAGCAGGGCCAAAGCATCCCGCGCCGTTCTGTAGGAACACAAACGTGTTGCTACAAATAGTTTAAGTTCCCTATTACAGCCTGGGTGGAATAAATAAAATATTCCATCTGCCTAATGTGACATGCAGATCAGACCCCTGTGGGTAATACCCGAGTTTGCAAAGGTGCATATGGGATGCTACAGCAAACCTAATGTATGTAGAGGAGGTTGTTTTATTTTTTAAAATAACCTTTACGTTATCCACGCTATAAATTATGTAAGAAGGCACCACTGAGAACATGGCACTCATGCTCTCATGTGCACACAGGGGGAAGGCAGCGCTCAGCCCTACAGCGCGACGCCAGGCTCCATTATACAGAGGAGCTGGAGGTGTAGGACACCCCTTCAGATCATCCACAGAAGCTCAGAGAGAATGCAAACGTAACTCCTTAAGCAGCAGCTTTGTGTGTGCTCACAGAAAGCACAGCCCGTGCTGCACTCTCTTTTCTCCTTCTCTTTCAAAGCACCACCAATAGTGGGAGAGGCTGCATTTTGCAGGCAAAGTTTGCAGGAACTATAAGAGAGCATGTTAACTGCTGGTGGCGGTGCCTAATGAAGTGTGTTTGAAATATTGAAGTATATGATAAAACATTATGTAAATTAAATTCATTGATAGCTCTGCTATGAAATCGTTCTGGTAGCGGAATAGTAGATAAACACGGAGCTCAGGCGGTGTCATTTATTCATCCTTAAAATGGTTCCAAGTTCCCAGTGATTCATTATCATTCAGCAGAAAACAACTAAACTTGAAGGAACAGCTCTCGGGCTCTGCAAATACTGAGGTTTGATGATGCTTTCCCTCTCACCAGGTCAGGCCCTTCTCTGTCTTTTGTGGAGCCATTGGTTGTGGTTGCCTTCACTGTGCATAGGCATGGAGCCCCATGAAGGCTTCACCCACGTGCCCCCCAAGCCCTGCAGCACAATCTGCATCTCCCCCAGGGCAATGGGTGGCAGCCATGGGAGAGAACAGCAAAGCCAGGCAGAGTCAGCAGCCCTGGGGGTGCAAGGGGTTAACGCCAGCACCGCCGCCAGCCAAGCGTGCTGGGAAGGAGACAACCCGCTGCTCTGCAACTAATTTTACAGCTTACCTCCTATCAAATGTCCCGGGCCCCCCTCAAAAACCCTCTTTGAGAGGTGCGCTCCCAGCCCGCTGGAAAACCCGTGGCGTGTTGTGATTGGCACAGCCACTGCCAGACGGTGGGAGTTATAAATAAACATCTCTGCGGGGCCTGGAAAAGTCCGGCTCACTGCCGGCCCCGCCACGGCTTTCAGAGCTCCTCTCCACAGGCCGGGCCCTCGCTGGAGCCCCTCCATTGCATGACATAAGCCCCGAACAGGACATGACTGCATGTGTGCGAACAACTCGTGTTACAGAAACAGCAGCTCCTATTCAGTGGGCAAATTGCTGCGAGCTCTCAAAAGGCCCCTTTCTCTCCCGGCCTCTCCGCCTGAAAAGCCGAGGGCCAAGGAGCTGCAATTTGCATCATCGGGGACAAAGACAACTTAAACCCTCGCACCCGTTGCTCCTTGGTGCAGGAGCCAATAGTGCAGGCAGGGATCAGTGACAAACACACACCTCAAGGTCTTCTCCGTCCTTCTGCAGGGGCACGGTGCCCTATGGAGCAGCTCCAGGACAGGGATGCTCCCATGGCACTGCCCTGTCCCTGTCCCACACCCCAGTGCCCCAGTGCCAGCGCCTGCTGCTGAGCAGAGCCCAGCTGATGTATGGTGCGTGCTGCACCGCACTGGTGATCGATGGCAGCCGTACTTCACCAAATGCCGCCGCTCCCGTGATGTGTTATTGCAGTACATCATTGGCATGGCGGGTGGCAGGACCACGAATCCAGCAGGTGCCCTTCATCAGGGCTTTTAATTCTCCAGCCCTCAGCTTTTTTCTCTCCCCAGAAAACAAAGGCTGTGTGTGCGGTGTGGGCTGGGAGGTTCCCCCGGCACTCCATCCATGGCAGCAGCAGATTCTGCAGGAGCAGTGCAGGCTCCAACGCATGGTGAGAGGATCAGCCCGTCTCTCTGGCTATGACCTCTCCCCACATTTTAAAAGTCACCATTGGTTTACTGATCTTACTTTATCTTCCTTGCACGGGAAGGGAAGGTGCCCCTTAAGGAGGCAGACTCTTTTACAGGACAAGTTCTCCCACAGCCATGCATGGACAGCCGATCCCACACCACGTCCACACATACAGGCAGTGCTCGATGGCCATGCCCAGCGTGTTGGCAGCACTCCCTGCTGCCCCTTCAGCATGCACAGCACCAACCAAAGCCAACCCCACCCCTTCCAGCACAGCTGATGAATTCTGAGCACCCTGGAAGGCAGAGTAACTTTGGCTGATTCCCGATTTTATGTCTCGCTGCTAAGGGTGCCCGACAGTGCGACAACCCAGAGCACAGGGGAAGGGACTGGTGCCACACAGTAACAATTCAATTACTTGCTACAGATGCTAGGGAGAGCTGTTCTCATTTTAATGCCACAGAGTAACTCATTTCATGCTGGAATTGCAAAGCACTCAGTAGTCCCACACACACAAGGCCCCTGGAGACCCTTTTCCAATTAATAATCAGTAACATTCACTGCTCCAACAAGTGAAATGATTTCTGCATCATCAGAGAGGATGGGTTTTGCCAGCCAGGCAGTGCAGCCCTGGCGCTGGCACTCTGTCAACCATCAGCTCTGCAAGGCGCACACAGCCTGCCCCAGTGATCCTCACCAACCAGAACTCAGTGTGGCCCCATGCTCATCTGGTGCCTGCTAGGTATCATTCCCACAGCAGACAACTGTTGGCCAAGTAGGTTACGTTGCTCTGGATAGATGGCTTGGAAATGAACGGTGTGAGCAGAGTGGCAGATTTGGAAGCTGCAGCTTCTCTCTGGTAAGAGGATTTGCTACTCAGTATTTATAACTTCAATTAGGTTGCTTTTGTAGTACGCAGCAGAAACCAAGAACTGGCACAGAAATGAATGTTTACGTCGTGGGAAAATTTCATTGTGCATCTGTAGGCATCCACTTTTTTAAAAGGAGTTCATCCAGCCTTTGCCACGTGCCCATTTATTTTTGTGCACGACCCATTCTTCGTCCATTGCTGGCACTTAGACCTGAAACTGCACTTCTAACTTTAAGTGGTGGGGTTTGCCAGGTGTGTGTTCACACTCTTATTTTTTGGAGGGTGGAAGCCCACACTGCAGCAATACCAGAGCACAGCTGGCATCAGCAATGCCTGTGCCTCCAGCACATCCAGGCTGGGTGCTCCTGAGCAGCTGTGCTGAACAGGGGCTCGGATTCACTGAGATCTGAGATCCTCCCTGCTGGACCAAGATTGCTGCCACAGGCTCTCCCTGGTCCCAGAGCCAGCAACCAGCGCCAGCCTGGAGCAGGAATCTCACACTCAGTGCTCATAGCATCAGCAGCACAGGAACAAGGGACGCAGCAACAAATTGCCTGTGAGGTCAGGCTGGATGCCAGCCGGGCAGGCTGCAGACACGGAGCGGCAGGGGATGCCTCCCAGCATGCATTGACCGCGGGCAGCGCTCATGCCAAGTGCCACGGCGAGCCGGGAATAGGTCATTCATGCTTGAGCTGAAATCCCAGTCACATTATATCACTTACAGCTAATTAGCGGGCTCCAGGCACAATGCAGCAAGACACTGTTTCTTGCAGAAATGGATAACTCAGGGCAGCCCTCAGCACAACGTTTGTTAAATCCTGCAGGAGCAGAGGCAGCATTCATCTCCCTTCCTCCCTTCTCAGCACTAAACCGCACGCAAGGCTCGGATATGAACCACCTAACACAGGCTAAACCCAACAAGTGATAGGTTATGCTGGAAGACTGCAGGAAACCATTCCCAGAAGAAAGGCGGCATTGATCCGCAGGGGCAGGGTACCTTTTTTCACCCACATTCACAACGCTGGGTTCCTGAGGGCTTCTGGATGTCCAGGCAGCAACAGAAGCATTTGTGTGTAACTTCCCTTGAAGCCAACCCATTTAACCAAGTGGCACTGCCTCCAGCAGTGGGAGCTCGTGCAGTTACTGCAGAGCACTGCACTCATGCCATACTCAGGCAGCTGCTCCAGGCACCGTGGGGGATGGGGTTCTCCTCACTTGGCATGCCACACACGGCTGTGGGGGACCACGGCAGTGGCAGTGGTGGTGCTGGTGTTGGTGATAGTGGTGTTGACGGTTGTGGCGGTGGGTGTCGATGGATGTGGTGGTCATGGCGTTGGTGGTGGTGGTGATGGTTGTGGTGGTGTTGATCACTGTGGCTGTGGTGATGGTTGTAGTGGTGGGGATGGTGAGCAGTGGTGATGGTGGTGTTGATGGTTGTGGTGATGGCTGTAGTGGCGGTGATGGTGGGTGGTTGCAGTGGTTGCGGTGGTGGTGGTGATAGTGGTAGTGATGGTTGTGACGGTGCTGGTGGTGATGTCCCCTTCTGCTTGGTGGCCCTGCCTCTTGCCAGGCAATGCATGCCAGCAGCAGAACTGAGCTGTTTGTGCATGGAGAGCAGATAGAAAGGTCAGTCTCCCTGCAACTTGTAAACACTTTAACATTTCCACAAGTTTCCTGGCTGTGTTTTCCTACCGAGGAGCCACAGAACAAACATGCTCTGTTAGGCTTCGTTTAATGTAGGTAGTATTGATCAAAACCTTTTTCTTTTCTCTTTTGATTTTATATCATCTATTATTATTATTATTATTAATGTCAATATGGATTATTTGCCAGAAACAATGGATTCTTTTTTTTTTAGCCAAATGTAGAACTTCTGTAGATAGTTCAGTTCTAGCAAAGCTTCATGGGGGATATTTTGGAAAAGATTCCACTTGCTTTAATGCACATTACTGCAAGCTGTGCAGCCGCTTCTCAGCACACTCTAAATTTTCTCCATGCATTTAAGGGGGTGTTTCCTTGGAGAGGTGCCGCGCTGAGCAATTTACCTCATTACTTGCAAAATCAGCCTTTTACTCAACAATAAGAGCTACCACCTGTTCCTGGGGCTGGCCCGTGCTTCAGTCAAAGAGTTCACTCGTTTGTTCACTTCGCTGCCTGTGCAAGTGAGAAATGCTCTATTTTTACATAAGTTATTTCTGCTCAGCCTTTAATAGGCTACTGAAAGGCAGCACTCTTGCAGCAGCCAGGCGTGCTGGGCGCTTAGTGAAGCACAAGATTGTGTCGGGCTTGGGCAGAAGAAGAGAGTTCAGGGCTGAGACGCTAAGCCCAAGGAGCCTGCAGGTCGCTGGTGCTGCTGGGGGTAGGAGCCCACCCGCGCTCTCCTGGCAAAGTGCTCTGCCAGTATGAACCTCCTAGCACGGTGCTCTGGGAAAACCCAAAGAAACGAGCAGAAAAAGCCATTTTGGAGGCTGAGGCTATTTTGAGAGCTGGTGGATTATATTGTAATGCGGACCGAGTGCCAAAATACACTATGCTTGGGGGTATGTAAACTAATTCCCCCCAAAATCTTGGGACTTTATTCCACTGTCCTGTCCCTCCGTCTGACACAGAGCCAAGCCCTGCACAGCCCAAGCACCACAGCCTATTAGAGATTTTGCTCTAAGCAGCTTGAGAGTGTTTATTTGGTGTGCAAAGAAGATTGGAGCTGGGAAAAGCACAAAAAGGATTATTCTGTTTATCACTCAGCTTTCCCTGGCCAATCTCTATTCATGGAAAAAGTCATTTACTCGGGTTATCCACAGGCTTTGCTCGCCAGAAAGTGCTGAAAGCCCTGAAAATTAGAGAGATGCAGAATGGATTGGCACCATGTAAGGCACTTAGGAGCATCTGACACCCCGGAATACATACGCTGAATCGAGGCTTTTTCAATCCCAACTTTCCCCCGCTAATAAGAAACTGTCCAAGTCCCAGCACGCGCCAGCTAAACCCCTCCATAGGCCAAGCAACAATGAGATGGATTGTCACATCTGGGAGGTTGTTTTTTGAGTGGAAAATTAGAAATCAAAACATCAGATTGAGATAATGAGCCTTTCATTAACTCTTTTCTCTAGCTTTTTGCTTTGTGTATAGTTTGCAAATGCCATCTGATTTTATTTCTATCGTAGCAAGGGCAAACCAGGAATCTGCTGGGCTCATTGCAATCCTTACAGAAGCTACACAAACCGAATGGCTGCAGCCCTCATCCTCAGCCCCCAGCACTCAGTGCCACCTCCGAGCACACAGCCTGCCCCAGCACAGCAGCAAAGGAAGAGATGTATGGATACAGCCCGGTAGGAAAATGCCTCCGCAGATTGCTTGGCACTGGTTCTGCTAAGAAAACTGATTTGGGGAACCTTGTACTGAGCCAGACTGAGGAGGGCCCGAGGGTTGGCTTTGCTCTGCTGGCCCGTGTTAAGGACCATGTCCCACCACTCTGCTGGATGAGAACTCGGGCGCTGAGCCCATTGGGGCTGGAGCTGCCCCCCAGGCTGCTGGTCTGCGCCGTCGGGCCGCCCTGAAAAGAGAGATTGTTTCTGGAAAAAAACAAATATTAAATAACTCTACAATTTCAAATAATTCAGAGCTCCGCTATTTTCCATGCATTATGAAAATAACGTCGAGGGGAAAAGGTATGTAATACGTTTCCTATTTCCTGTTTCTGCAGCCCTGCATGTGCCCCGGGGGATCGGCACAAGTGGAATTATCTATCCGCTGGCTAGGAGCGTTCATTTCAAGCCAAAAACACCAAAAAAGTATGAACTAATCCCTACATTGAGCTAGGGAAGTGTGGGATCGCGGGCCAAGGGCTGAAAAATGAGGCAATTTTCCCCATTTCAGAAAGTGACTAAAATCCCTCTGCTGTTCTCAGCACAAACGCATTCTGTTCCACCTCAAACCACTTCAAGAGGAGATCGCCAGCCCTGAGAGCAGGCACTGTCCTGCTCAGAGCTTCTGCGTGGGGAGAGGGGACGCTCAGATGTTGTGCCATTATCTGTGATGTTCGGAACAGCTGGGAGAGCTGCGCTAAGTGCATTAAAAAGCATGGAGTGCCAGAGCCAGTGCAGCAGATCCTCTGTTCACAAAGGCATCGTCTGCATTTCCAAAGAACTAAGAAACAACATATAAAAATTTGTACGTTGAAATACATGGTTTTCTACCCAGTCCAGTTCACCAACCTGCAAACCAACAAAATGCATCTGTTAAAGAAAAGGATTAATGAAAGACTCGTTATCTCAACCTGACACTTGGGTTTCCATTTTTCCGCTCAAAATTAACCAACAAATTGTATCTGTCCTTTTTATGAGCACCACACAGAGGAGAAAGTCAGTACAAAATACACCTTTTCCATACTTATCATAGAATCATAGAATGGCCTAGGTTGAAAAGGACCACAATGCTCATCTAGTTTCAACCCCCCATGCTATGTGCAGGGTCTCCAACCAGCAGACCAGGCTGCCCAGAGCCACATCCAGCCTGGCCTTGATTGCCGCCAGGGATGGGTCATCCACAGCCTCCTTGGGCAACTTCTTTCAATACCAGTCTCAGTATCTCACCAACAAGGATCCTGCTTGCAACTTGCTTACAAGCAGTAAGCCACCTCTATTTCTTAGCACGAGGATTTGCAGGATGCTCATTAGAATCCGAGCTCTTCTCCAATTAACCGCATGTCTTAAGAGAGGAGGGAAGCTCCCAGTGCTTGATGGCTCCTCCTGATGCCTGGCAGCACAACAAGCTGCTGGCAGGAGCGGGCTCAGCCTGCTGAGCACAGAGCAGAGCGCACAGAGCTGCCTCCCATCACACCTCCAGCTCCAATGCTCCCACTGCTGCTGCAGCTTCAGAGCTCACGGGGCTGCAGCAGCTCCGAGGAGAGAGAAATCAGAGAAATGCAGAACATGCTCCAACAGATTGACTCCCTCCCCCGGCCCCCTCTACCCAGTCTCCCATTTTCTTATCCCCCCCCCCTTTTTTTTTCCTTCACTTTAATCTTCCAATGGAGGTACTTGGCTTGGATAAAGGCTCAGCCCAGGCCAAGTTCCGAGGCTTTTCAGACTCCAGACTTTTCTCTGTAGTCCTGTCTGAAGAAGAAGGAGGAAAAAAAGGAAAGAAAAAAAAGAAAAAGAAAACAGCTAAAGATTTTCCAGTGGGAAGAGAGTATTTTCTCTTCTCCCATAACTTAGACACGGCCAAAGGAATTTTTCTCAAGCTTGAAAACAATTCACCTTCAGGCAAACAACAAGCATGGAAAATTTAAGCCCAGCAGGTGAATGTTTGGGAAAATTTTTAGCCTATAGAAATTCTCATGTAACCTTAACTATAGGGGTCGCTGTATGGCATTGAACCATTATGCAGCGCCCTCCTCCACGCTGCCGGCTGTCGTCAGCTTTCCCAAGGAGAGCTGCAAGTATTGGCATGAGAAAATATGATCCTAGGGGGAAAAAGAATGCACACCCATCCCTTGCAAGCACTGTGCATTGCTCAGAACCCCCTCGGTGCCTCTGGGGCAGTGCCAGCAGCTCATGCCTGTGCCATGTCGGTGCCACATGGGGATGGGGACGTCACCTGGCAGCCTCCATGCCCAGGACCACACAGGAATTCATGCAGGTCACAGATTTGGTTATGCTGAGCAGCTTGGACTGGGTGTATATATTTAAGTTAATCAGAAACAACTGAGCCACCAAGAGACTAATTCCACCTCTGCTAACTAGCCACTCCGGGACCATTCCTGGGGCAGCTGAAGTGCTTCCTTTCAGCCTGGTGGACGTGAGCTACCGTCTGAGCAAACACCCCTTGAAAAAGCAAGCAAGCCAAATACCTCCTCGACACAGCTGTAACTCTGCACTCACACAGCAGTCCCACCGTGTCCCCTCTGTGCTGCGCAGCACTGTCATCCCGTTGATCCTGTGCACATAACCTAAGGAAGATGGAATGGCATTCTTCCCCTCACCCCTTCCTCTCGCACCCCTCTAGAAGGACTTGTTTTTAGCAGAGAGCATCCAGCTTCTGCTTAGAGGGCAGTTCAGCAGAGCAGCACGGCCAGCTCCATCTGGAGAGGTTCAGCTGCAGCAGCCAAGGGGAAAGAGTGCAGATCCTTGGGCTGCAGAGCTCGGCTAAGAGTCCCTGGCGGGAGAACCACTGACCAAACCATGCACAGCATTTCTGAGTCCTTACATCAACCATCTCTTCCCTCTGTGCAGGAGAAGCCACAATGAATGACAGCTTTTGTCCAAATGGGGGGAGTTTCACCACTCTTCAGCGCTAACAACAAGCAGCTCTTCCCATAGCACCGCTCAGACTGCAGCCTGCAAGTGACCACATGCACCAGGGTCCCAAGCCCAGCCATGGGGCACCACCTGCAGCACCCGCTGCCGACCTGCACCCACCAGGCAGCCCTGCTCGTCTGCCAGAGAGCAAACAAGCACCAGAGGTGATCGATGGCTCCCTTTGGAAAACACTAATCACTTAGCTGTAGCACATTTAGCAAAGCAGAGTGTGCATCAATCCCAGCAGCTGCCTTCAATCACAGCGGAGTTTAACTCCACCAGTTTAAGGGACTGCTATTAACCATCATCTGGTAGACAACGTGCCCTCATTGTAGTCAACATCCATTTAGAGCGGAGGGACAGCAGCACTCCTCATTGTCTTGCAGTGCCCCAGGCCTGGGGACGGCGGCTGGATGTCGTTAGTGCCGGGAGGGAGATGTTTTGAAAATACCATGGTTGATATTTTTATACAACAGTGACATCATGAACGTAGGAGGCCCTTTTTACATTTTCAAACATAAACTGAACCACCAAAGATAGAAGATGAGCAAACCTACGAGCATCTGAGCACTTGGGATCTCACAGATTCCTCTCCTCATGTTCTGGGCAGCGTTCCCAGGCATCGCCTCATTGCAATGCATGGGGACGGCACTATAGGGAAGGAACCGCTCCCTGCTGCCCTCCTCTTTCCCCTGGGCTTTACAGGGGCACCACAGCAGCCAGCACAATGAGGGGAGGGAAAGCTTGTCCAAAGGGAGCCAGCACATCGAGCATTACTGTCTGGAGACGGCAGAGCTAGCAGGGAGGTCAGCCTGTGAGCTCCTGGATGGAGGGCAGTCTGTGAGCCAGACCAGGCTGCCATAGAATCGTAGAATAGCCTGGGTTGAAAAAGACCATAATGATCATCTAGTTTCAACCCCCCTGCCATGGGCAGGGTCACCAGCCACTAAACCAGGCTGCCCAGAGCCCACATCCAGCAGCAGCCACCAGCTGCCAAGCACAGAGGAGCTGTAGTTGGAGAGGAAAATAAATGGGAACCAAATGGAGGGATGGCTACTTGGAGCGGGCCGGACTGGTGTGCCGAGAGTTTGAAATGCGCTACGCTTTAATTACAGCTCTTACCAATCAGGCGGTAATTACTGGTATCCTTCCTGTAGCCTACAATTGCCTAATCTTGTTATTTGAGAACCATCAAGATTTAAACAGCTGGAGAGCTGTGCCTCCTTCTCCGAAAGGCTTCACTTGGCCGTGACACTGACTGTTTAATCTGGAAACATTGTGCGACAATGTGCATTAGCTCTGCATCTCCAGCTCCTCTGCGCAGGGCAGGGACCAAAGCTGTCCCACGAGCTCAGCACCTCCTGAGCAGCACCACCAGCACCTCCCCAGCACCCAGCCCAGAGGAGGTGGCTGCTCTCTGCTGTTTGCCAGAAGCGAGGAGGCTGTGCACCCCACTGGAGGCTCGGGCAGCAAACCTTCCCAGAGAGGTGGTGGTGCCCCATCCCTGGGGACACCCAAGGTCTGGGGATGGGGCTGTGAGCACTGATGGAGCTGTGGGTGTCCCTGTTCCCATCACCAAGTGGCCTTTGGGGGTCCCTTCCAACTCAAACGGTTCTGAGATTCTATGATTCTATCAGAAATCCACCTCTAAGCCTTGTAAGAACAGATCAAGCCTCCACATCCAACCATTTATTTTGGTTTCTCAGTATCGGAGACTCCTGTTATTAAAATAATACCTTCTAAGCTCCGTTATCCTCAGGATAGCATCGAGCAGAGCTGCTTAGTGCTAGTGCTCACCTCTTTTCACACCTACAGAGTCTCAGGCAAACAACATAAAGAATAAATCATGCCAAAAAATGCCACGTATAGCATTCCTTTTACAGAGGTACGCTCCCCCAGGGACAGCACCTCACCAACCAGCATGCACAGTGCCCCCTGGGCACCCTTCAGGGACTGAGCCCTGCCAAGGAGGACCCTGATCTGCTGTGCCCAGGGCTGAAGGGCCACGGCTGGTTGTGAGCCCTCCAACTGAACCCAAGCACAGACTGCTGTCGCAGTTTCTGGTGAGATCTGAAAAACGGCCCTTTCACTTTGGTGGCATCTGAGAATTAATGCATTGTGGAAATGCTGATTGTATCTCCATAGCATCCTTCCCTGCATACTTGTGTTACATATCAGCCTGGGAAGCAACTACGGAGATGCTGTCAGCAGCGTTCGTCTCCAAGGAAAGTCTGAAATTATTGTGATAATACTACAGATACTTATTTCCTGAGCAGTACTAATTACGTGGAGATGCAGAAGGACGAGAAGCCTCAGTGTGCAAAGAGGATATGATTTAGGTGCTGCTGGGGGAAGACGTGCACTGGTGGCCATGAGCACTGAGCTCACCCCGGTGTGGTCTGTGCATGAGGACTCTCCTGGCAGAGCAATGACTTCCATCTGTGCCCAGCCAGCAGTGCTGGCAGCAGAGCTCAGGGCTGTCCCTGTGGAGATCTAAAGGCACACACTGAACTCGGGGTGAGCCCAGCTCAAAGGGAAAGGACTGAGCTCAGCACCAAGCATCAGCTCCATTCTGTTCCAGCAGGGCTGGGTCTTGTGCCTGGCTGTGGGGAGCGGGGCCAGGGCACAGCATGTATCTTGTTGCACCATCCCCACGAAAGGGACAGCAACCTCTGACAGCTGAGCACAGTAACCCTTTAATCCATTGCAGAGCTCGTCTGTCAGAGCTCCAATGCCCATGGGGAGGTATCAGTAACAAAACGCAGGAAAGAGAAATGCGAGTGGAAAATGCTTGGCTTTTTGTCTCCTCGCTCACTAGGAACACAGCGGTTCTTGTTTTGTGCCCGTTTCACTGGCGGGGGGACCTCCCCGTGGCCATGCATTGCTGTGCCCCTCCCGTGGCCCCCCAGGACCCTGCATCACAGGGAGCATCATGAGAAGCAAGGGGAGAGGACGGAGCCCAGTTTCTGGACGATTGAATAGAGCGGTCAGCAGCTGCAGGAGGCCAGCAGGCTCCTCTGGCCCCTTCCCCTCCTAAAGCAGAGCGATCCATGCGGCTGAGAGCAGGAGATGGAGGCTGCGCTTCCCCCGCGTGTAATCTGCGGATTACGCCTTGTATAACGGGATTACCGGGGGCTGCGGAACGGCAGCGAGCAGCATCCAAATCACACAGCAAAACAGGAGGGAAACCTGCAGGAATGTCCCGCACAGTCAGAGTGCAAAGGTGTCCTCGTAAGATCGCGTTTAGATTTTCAGATCAGATTTTCTGTAATGCAGAACATACTTATGGCCCATGTCCCTTGCTGGGCAGCTGCTGGTTTTCAGTGCGGAGGAATTGGCAAGATCTTTTCACCAGGTGAAATAAATAGAGTGCTGGGCCCCAGATAGGATTACGGTTTGTTTTCTTTAGGTGTATAGAATCCGCGGGAAAGCTGAGCCCAAACGGAAACTCAACTCCTAAAGAATTTGGCCTATACCGGCCAGCTTCTGTCTGCCTGCCAGGCGTGCTCCCCTTGCCTGCATTTTGCTCTTTATCTTTTAAGAGGCTTTGTTCGCAGCATATCAAGCTGCTCTTTGTGTGCCACAGGGACGGGGTCCTCTTTTCAAATTACGGCAGATGATAAAGTTACAGGGCTCTACCTGCAGAAAGGCACTCAGAACATTCTCCTGGGCATTGCCAGGGACCCCTTCTCCAGCACAGTGCAGACCAAAGCCAACTCCCTGCACTTCCAGGGCCTGAGCTCGGCTGGGGGAGGCGCGACCCAGCAGCCCCTCACCCGAGTCTGAATCCCATTTCTGTTGCGAACACGTTCTCCTCCTTGCTGACTTTATCTTTAGTCCCACAAGGGCTGTAAAAATCCTGCAGTATCTCACATGGGAAGAAAATGTACGAGGTGCACACTGCGCAGCAAAGCACTGCTTTCTGCCTCTGCCCTAAAAACACTGCGATGCTGACTCAAATTAACACCAGAGACAAGTGCAGTCCCAGCAAGCAGAGTGCCGCGTTTAGGTTTAGTTGTTTGCTGCACGTCTATGCTTTCTCGCTCCCCTTTGTTTCTCTGGTGAGCAGCATTTGCAGCAAAGCCTTGGCTGGAGTATGCTGGAGCCCCAGTGCAGCCCCCCACAGCCAATCACAGAATCACTGAGGTTGAAGGGGACCTCAGAGATCCCCCAGCCCCACCCCTGCCGTGTGCTGGCTGCCCCCCAGCTCAGGCTACCCAGGGCCCATCCATGGCCTCGGGCACCTCTGGGGATGGGGCACCCACAGCTCTGGGCAACACTGCCAGGGCCTCAGTGCCCTCCGAGTGAAGAATTTCTTCCTGACATCCAACCTCAATCTCCTCTCTTTTAGTTTAAAGCCATTCCCCCATGTCCTACCACTATCAGGTCATGTAAATAGTCGGGCCCCATCGTGCTTGTAAGTGCCCTTCCAGTACAGGAAGGCTGCAATGCTCTCGAAGCCACACTGCATCAGGAGTGGGACCAGGACTGTCTCTGTCACCATCCCTGTCCCATCCACTCTCACAGCAGGGGAGCAGACTTTGCTCTTGATTTAAAGGACATTCTCTAAAATTCTTTTGGGAATATCAAGGGGAATCTCACACTGAAAACACAAGCATTTCCCTATAGAAATGCTTACACTACATAGTTAACACACAGTTTATTTTTTCCATCTCATGATGCTTTTTGCCCAGATCCCTTTTATTTGGATGAGGAAAGCAGCACTGGGCACAGGTCAGCAAAACAGGGGAGGCAGTGACCTAACAAACCCCTGGACAGAAACACGTCCCAGCAGTCAAGTAGACCATGATGTTCTGAGGTCTCTTTGAATGCCAGGTACAGGAGCAGCACCATGTCAACCCCCACTCAAAGGGCCCAGAGGGGCTGCCTTGCTCTGCAGACGCAGCACAGCAGCAGCAGAAAATGAATCTGCAGCCTCAGCCACCCAGCTCCAGTCAAGATCCCTTAAAGTGGGTGTGCAAGGAGGATCTGAGGAGTAACTCTGGGCTTATTTCAGCTCCTTCTGTTTTCTCTTCCCTCCCAGGGCAACACCCAGACAGCACAGTCCCAGGCTGGACAGCGAGCGAGGGGCTTTGGCATTGGGTTCTCCCAGTGGCTGCCCCCACCCTGAGCCCCAACAGATGGCATTTGTAATGGGAAACAAGTGTGCCTGTTGCCCTTTTCCCTGTGAATTGCTGCTTTGCTTCTGCTGAAAAACACACAGAAATCTGACCATACACTAGCCAAAAAACAATCTGCTCTAGAGCTGTTTGGTTTACAGCTTTCTGAGCACCGGGAAGAAGATGATGGGATGGGAAGCACCCATCCGATGGGGGTGGGTGATGGCAGACCACTGCTCCCAGTCTGCAGGAGCTGGTGGAGGAGCTGGTGCCCCCACAGCCATCACCCCACGGCTGGCAGAGCTGTGAACCTCAATGCTTGAGCACACAAAGTCAGCACAGAAATGATCAGATCATTACATCCCAGGGAACTCTCACCAAAGCAGCTGAAATCATTCGAACACTCAGAGCACACTCAAAGGGGGGGGGGGGGGGGGGGAAGCCCTTGGTTCTAAATATATGCCTTTGAAGGTAGCTTGTTATTTAAACAACTATTGCAAAACAGGGTTTGCGTGAAGCTACTCTAAAGAGGGAGGGAAAGCTGGTTGTGGGCACGCAGTCACCACCCAGGTATTTTAATTGCAAATCCCGGCATGTTTTATAGATGTCAGGAGAGTATCTTTTTACGTAGGCTCCAAGGATTACAATAAGATCCATCATCTTTAATACGAACCCAGTGACAGTACCTAAGTCCCACCCTGCCGATGCCGAGGATGGGAGGACACCATACAACATCTCCCACCTCCACTCCCCAGAGGCAGCAGCGCAGTGTGGGGATTTTTGTGGCTCTCTGCTGGGATACACCATTCTGCTCAGCTGGGCCATGCTGAGCAGCTAAAACTCCAGCCCAGGCTGACATAAACCCACGGGAAGGCTGCAGCAGGGCGGGACTGAAGCACAGTTTGCAGCAGGTGGGTTGTCCCCCTGAGCCAGCACACACTGCCAGAAGGCACAGTCCTGCTGTCAGCCTCCAGCTATCCCCTACCAGCCCTGCAGCGCTGCTGCTCGTGCACATCGCTAGGCTTTAGCTCTGCTTTCATTCTGTTGTCAGTACAAATAGGGGAGTCCCAAGTGTGCCTCAACCCGAACGCGAGATTCCCAATGGCAAGGAGCCCGGCCGTCAGCAGGGGCAGCATGTCCCACTTGGCCTGACGTGACCGCTGCATAAATGCTGCAACCTGCTCCAGTGCTTATTCCAGCAATCCCAGGGGCACAATCCTTCCTGAAAAGTGTGTCAGTCGGCGCTCAGACACAGGTCCTGCTTCCTGCCTTGGAAAGCTCACGCAGAGAAGAGGGCAGTGCTGCTGCGCCTGTGCCAGCCCAGGCACCGTGTATAGTAGTATTCTCTAGAGGAAGACCTCCCACCCTTTGTGGACTGGTTCAGCCAGAAATCCTCACATGTGGGGACAGCACTGTGCTTTTCAGACACCTTCTTGTGCTTCAGACCTTGTGAGCACCCCCACTTCTGTGGTAGAGTGCCTGAAGACAGGAGCACTGGAAAAGCCCCAAAGCTCCCTGGCACCTGCATACATAAAGCACTAATAAACAAGGACGCAGCCTGCAGGGCAGCCACAAACACAGCACAACAAGAAAGCGGTCGTGTAAGAGTACAAAAGCATCATAAATACTCTCCCACTGCCAAAGGACCTCCTCAGTCTTTTACTAAATCTCATCACAGGAACAATTTACAAGCCAATAATGCTGAACAACTCCATTCCAAACTCTGTGTTAAGCTTTATTTCAGGCTTTCACACTTTATCATGTTAGCACCTCCCGGCTGGCACTGGACTAATGCATGCCAAGTTCAGTAAGGGGTATAATGGAGCGGGGTTTGTCTCTACATCTGAAGGTCTTCCAGTCAGGAAAAATAGTATGCTTACAGGCACCAGACTTGCAGAGCAGCTTTTGTGTGCCCTTCCCAGGCGAACGCCTTGCTATGGAGAGTTTGGGCTATATAAAAACCTGCTCTTTTGATGTTTAGTTATTTGTCCTTATGGATAAAGCAGACCAGTGCTGGTGAGGGGAGAGGCCAGCAGCGTGGGCCTGGGGTGCTCCCTCTGCAGGGGAGTAACCTCTGTGTGTGCCAGCAGTGGTCATTGGCCAAGAACCTACAAACAGGACATGGTAATTGACATGCTGTAGACCGTGGAAAAACTCTCATAGACTGAGTTGGAGAAGGGAACTTAATGTAATTATCTTAAATTAATAAGAGAAGAGCGTTCCTCTTTGGAGGTCATCTCCATTAACTAATGCAATCCTATTCCGTCCTAATGTAATTGTGTAGGCATTGTGTCTTCCATCCAAGAGCTGGGGCTCATTACAAGAACAATGCCACTCTGTTAGGCTCAGTGTCACGTCGTCAGGGTCCTTCTTAGCTTGCACACTGATACCTGGGAGCTGGAAGACCCAGGTTGCAAATGTTCCCTAAATAATGGAGAGATGTAAAAGGAGATGGCTCCCGGAGGACGGCTCAAAGGTACCAAAAGGGTCTTTCTGTGCACATAGCAGCACGGTGTACACATTCCCCAAGCCCAACCGCTCACTGCTTTCCCCTGACTTCAAAACGCAGCAGTATTCCACCACCCCTCCCTACTGCCAAGTTTGCTATTAGCTTTCACAACTGCGAGCACACAGCAAACATACACAGCAATCTTCAGAGGCTCGCCCTGAGACAACACGTTACCAATGGCTGCTTAATTCAAATTGCAGCTTCTTTAGAAAATACTTCTACAAACATTGACACTCCAAAGAAAAAAAAAGCTCTCTTTAGCCTTTTATAAGCCAGGAGTTTATTTTGTTAATATTTTTCTGCATGGCGTGTTTTAAATGAGAACATTCTGAAAGTAAATTGGCAGAGTATTTATTGCTGTTTATTTCTAAGCAGCTATAAGCCAATAATAACAGAGAATCCTCTCCGAGTGAAAACTAAATTCCTTTCAGTTAAAACGCTCGGCGCAAAGACCGAAGCTGCGTTTTGTCAAGCAGATGCAGAGTGTCACCTTATAACGCCCATGCTAATGGAGTAATAGGATTGGAGCTGCGGAGAGCTACCCAGATCATTACGATAATCCCAGCCTAGAGAAAACAATTCTGCACTGAGCATTACTGCTCTGGAGCACATCCATCCCAGGCTGGCCCGGCCACGCCTGCTGCAGGCGCACGCACTCCAGGGTTAGCGCTTAATCCTCTAACTGCCCATGAATGCTACAAGCATGCAGCAATGCAGAGGTCTGGGTCCTCCCCGCAGAGCCCTCGCTGGCTCTGAACCCTCAGTGCGGTGCTGCCCCGGGGCTGCTCCTGTTTGCAGGGGTGCCTTCCCGCCCGCTGGGCTCAGAGCTCTGCCCGAGCCTGAGAGCGGTGGTGATCCCTTCTCAGCCCACAGAGTTAAAGGAGCAGGTGGCCAAACCGCAGGCTGCAGCTCGGTCTGACCCAAGATGATTAAGAACAGGGCTCACAATGGTGGTGTGAAGGAAGGAGAAGAAGCAAAGCAATGATAGGACAAGGAGGCATGGTTTTAAACTAAGACGGGGGAGGTTTAGGTTAGATATTAGGAGGAAGTTTTTCACACAGAGTGTGGTGACACACTGGAACAGGCTGCCCAAGGAGGTTGTGGATGTCCCATCCCTGGAGGCATTCAAGGCCAGACTGGATATGGCACTGGGCAGCCTGGTCTGGTGGTTGGCGGCCCTGCACATAGCAGGGGGGTTGAAACGAGATGACCATTGTGGTCCTCTTTTCAACCCAGGCCATTCTATGATCTCAATTTGTGACCATGTTGGAGAGTTTGGCAGTTGCTGGCATCGCTGGTCAGATGCAAAGCACTGCACTGTGCTTCCCCCATCACGCACCCAGAAAGCTTCTGCAAAACACGAAGCTTGAGGAAGGAAGGATGCCAAACCGCTAAAAAAACAAACCCTGCTGGTGTGAGGAATCCCAGAAGTGTCTGGAATCTGCTAGTGAGGCTGGGCAGCTCGTTGCCCATCTGCTCTTCTGGGCCTCTCCGTTCACACACTACTTTTTCCATTATTTCACAAATTAGAAATTGCAACGGTCTCCCTCCAGGTCTGAAGTGAACCCACTCAGCTGGTGGCTCAGTGAGCAATGGGAGTGCCTTCCCGGCACCCCAGCAGAGCCCAGCCATGCTGCCCACACCTGGCCCCATGCACTGCACACAGAGGACCATCCCTCTCCAAGGTATGAACAACTGAACTCACATGCTGGGTGAAACCTCACTGGTGTAGGGCTCAAGGCTGGTCAGGTCCATTGCCCTGTGACACTGAGGGTGCTTCATCACTAGAGGTACCCGAGGCCATGGACGGGCGCTGGGCAGCCTGAGCTGGGTGGCAGCCAGCCCACGGCAGGGGTGGGGCTGGGTCATTTTAAGGACCCCTCCAGCCTCAGCCATTCTGCGATTCTCCTTCAGAGCAAGTTCTGCTAAGCTCCCAGGACCAAACCCAGTCAGATTCCTCCCCAGGGAAAGGAAGCACCGGCTGCCTCCATCTGCACGTGCACTGTGCCCATGGCAGCCTCTACCTACATCCCACAGTGCTGTGGTCAGAGGCAGCACCAGCTCCCAGACCGAGTTCTGACCCCCTTTCCTAAATTGCAGGCTTTTTACTTTGCACATGCCACAGGGCAATTACTAAAGGAAAAATCCTTTTATCCAGAATACAGTACTTTGTTAATCTGATTACTTGTTAATTGCTCCAATTTAACTGAAACATGTGGTTGAGCTTTACATTTTAACCACTGATGCTCTGTTAGAGAGTCAGTGAATTGCTTTGGTTTGAGGTTCCCTGAGAACTGCCCCATGGCTTCACAGCTGAGCTCTCCTCCTTGCGTCCTGAGGCTGCCCAAGCTCAGAGGCCTCCAATCCCAGGCTCTGAATGTGCTTTTCCCACATGGGGACACGGACCTCATGGGCAGATTTATGCTTGTCTGTTCCTGCACACCCATTTTTGAATAGAAATTATAAGTTTCTATGAAGAATGCATTCCAGCTGCTGACACAAGATGCTATTACTGAAGCTGGAAAATGCAGTGCTTGTATGACCACTCCTTATCTTTATTGCTTCCTCAAAGCATGAAGAAACTTGGTTAAACTCATTTTTAACAATGCCACAAAAGGCAGTGGAAGGCTTTCCCATTCCTCACGGACCTGGCTAATTCCTCATTGCAATGAGCTGAATTTTCCCTCGTGTCCAGAGGGATAAAGGCCTCAGGATCACACTTCCTTGGTGGTATCCTGTGGAGCCATTCCAGCTCCGCCTGGCCCTGACCTCCAGCTGCTGAGCTGGAGAGAGCCAGCTCTGCCAGTTTGCACTGGTGCCTCCAACAGCCTGTTCCCTGTGCATGGGCCCAGCTCTGGCCCTACATACACATCTGAAGGCAATGCCAGCAGGTGCCCATTTCCACTGGCTGCAGAGATGTAATGCGCTCAGCAAGGGCAGGCGTGCTGCATGCTGCTCTGGAGCAGCCACATGGACCAAGGACTCACAGTCCTTGCAGAGATGTGGTGGATGCCTCATCCCTAGACATACCAAAGGTCAGGTTGGACAGAGCTCAGAGCACCTGGTTGAGCTGTAAATATTCCTGATCACTGCAGGGGAGTTGGACAAGATGACCTTTAAGGGTCTCTTCCAACTCCCTGGCACAGCACAGTGGGCACCCCGTGGCATGGTACAATGGGAACACAGCAAAACAGACAGCTCCCAGCACAGCACTATGGGCACCTCGTGCAGAGGCTCAAAGCACAGTGCCCAGGCTCTGGGCTGGGGACCCTATGCCTGCAGAACATCAAACCCAGCAAAACACTTCCATGTGCGCCTTCCTGCTCCAAGCACGTCAGTCATGCTGGATTAATCCACTGGCCGGCATGAATGCTGCTGTCCCCACAAGTGTTCTTTCATGTTTGCCTACAATCTCAATGTCATCGCACAAAATCAAGAGTAATTATGAACAGATACCAGCCCCAAGCCCGCCCCCCCCACTCCCCCCCCTTGCTTATGCTCCTCAACATCTGGTTTCCACAACATCTCAGGGGTGCTGGGAGCTGCAGCCATGTGCACAGACCTTCAGCACAGCTCCGCCGAGAGTTAACCCCGCTCCCTCCTCCACTTCCCCCACTAATTTTTCATTTTGATCAGTGATCAGCACTGAACAGGTTTTAATTCCCCAGCCCGGGGTTCCTCCCAGGCTTATTGCTGGCTATTCTGGCAACAAAGAGAAAGTGCATTGTAGAGAGGCAGCTCTGCTCACATCCATCCTGGCATTGCTCAGGACACTGCGCCATGTACCCCAGCTAAGCATGGGCTGCCCCACATCCACACTGACCTGTCTGTAATGAGTGGTTGCAGCCCGGACCTGTCACAGAAATGGTGCCTTGCTGAGTAATGACAATGCCCACAATGGCCATCACTCCTGGACAGTGTCTCACTCAAAATTCATATCAGAACTGACTGATGCTCTGCTCTGGTATTTCACCTGAAATCATGGCTCATGGGATGGGATCTGGCAGACTAAGACAGGGATGGGCTGCGACAGGAGACTGGGAGGGCTCAGGGTTCTGACTAAGCACAAAACGAGATGGGCGAGAGCTGGGGAGTGAAGCAGGGGGGCTGCGACCTGCAGAGCCTGTGAGCGCTCACACAAAGGCTCAGAGCTGCCCATGCTCAGCCCTTCTGACACCCAAAGTCAGCCCTGGGTGAATCAGCTCTGGCCCTGCCCTTAGGAACAAAGCTTGGGTGGTGCCACCATGGTGCCAGGGAGTGCTGGTGTCATGACACCACCAGTGGGGACATGCCATGACAGCAATGCCAAAAACAACACTGCTGAGAGCAGAGATGCCAGCCCCTACCAGGCCCAGCCACACCACTGCCCTTCTGACCAGCGCAGCACGAGCATTTGGGTTCTTTCAGCCCACTGCAAGTTTGACACTCATGCAATGGAAGTGTTCTACAAGTAAACACAAGCTAATTTTGAATATCTGTGGGGTCCTGTGCCGTCTGCTAACTGCAGGGCTCTGGGGGAAGAAAGCATTGCTAGGACCTCTGATCAAGGCATCGCATCGCTCCCTGCTTCGCTTGTCCCTTTCACTGCTCCCTGCAGAAAGTCCCCTGAAGTTCCTGTAGGTCAGGCACAGGCTCTCTCCTTGACATCTCCAGAAATAAAACAAGCCCAGTTGGAGGCTTGCTCCAGCTCACACAGCACAGCACTGCCCTCTCACCACTGGAGTTTATCAACCCTGAACTGGAAAACACCAGATGCGTCGAACACTTCTTGAAGCTGTTTGAAACTCTTCGTGTTTATGTTTGCAATAAAAAATAAAAAAAAAAAGAACAGGTGCTGGCAATTTAACTAATCAGGTACCATCTAAGTCTCCTCTGAGCGGATTCTTTTGCAGTACGCTCCAATGGCTGCTTGGCCATCCAACAGCCAGCAATTATGCAGACATCCCGATTCACATGGTACTTATTACTGGCACAAGATGTGCTGTAATCCTGTAATTTTTACTGAGGCCTGGAACTTGCTGTATCAGCTTTTTGGGCCCCTTGTGCAGATGATTTTCCTTTACTGCCCTCTCAGCCATGAGGTGGGAAGGAACATCGGAAGAGTCCCTGCTGCAGCGTCCCCCTATGGGCACCATAGACTTCCACTGGGCATGGGAAGCACCGGTTGTGTTCAAAACCAAGGGAAAAAGCAGAAAAATCTATTAGACATCATACATTTAACCAATTCTGACTTGACCGGAATCCAATAAAATGCAGTTCATACAACATTTTTATTGCTAATTGGTTTGACTCTTAAAATTTAAATGCATGAAGTTACTTTAATGACAGACAGAGTGGACCTTGTTAACCTTTAAAAGGGCCTTAATTCATTTATATACTCCTAAAATGCTTTGCACTTCTCTGGTGCATGGCCCCTGCTGCCTTGGCCAGCTGCCGGGTGAGTGTCAGCAGTGCATCCCTCGGCACGGGCTGCTCGCACGCGGTGCGGGCTCAGCTCCCAGCAGCTCCAGCCAGAGCCACGCAGGCAGCAGCTGGGTGCCCTCTCCAGGGTGCACAGGAGGAGATGGGGGTCCAGCAGAGCCCGAGCTCCTGTGTGCAGCCTGTTCTGGATGCACAGTTCCACACCGGGCTTCCATCCAAGTCCCTCTTCCAACCATAAAACCCATGTGAAGCAGAAGCTCTGCCAACTCCAGCGGCTTTACTCTGCTCTGAAACTCCAAACAGTGCCTTAGCCTGCCTTGTGGGCATCAATAAAATCCTCTGAGTCACCACGATCTGACCGCAGGGCTGGAAGACAGCTCTCCAGGAGCACAGGTCCTGCTCTGGAGCAGCATCCCGATGTCTCACCACGCACTGACCGTGCACGCGTGATCCCAAACCAGAAGGGCAGTCGGGGGCAGTCAGCACTGACTGCTGCCCTTGGCCAGGCTGAGCAGGGGTGCAGCCAAGTGTGCAGCCAGCACATCTCACCAGCACCAGCAGCCCTCAGCTCTGCTGCCTGGCACAGTCGTGCCACCACCCACGGTGTTCTCACCGCATCCCAGGGACCCCGGCAGCACAGGTCCCCGCATGTCACACGTTGCCGAACGTTTTCTATTTAAATGCAAATTTTGACTTTTCGCTCAGCAGCCAGTGAAAGTTTTTCACGCCGGAATGAGGGTCACGATAATAATTTATCCACAGGCCTCTTTCTACAATTACTATTTGTACAAGAGAAGTGTTTATACTTCCGTGGCCGGGAGAGGCATCCGTCGGTGGTGTCAGAGCGAAGGAGTGCCGTTGCCATCACACCCTCACTCTGCTTCTCTCCTTCCCCCATCTGTACCAAAAGCATCCAACCACAGCTCGGATGCCAGCCCTGGGGCTGAGCACACAGGGATGGGGCTCAGGACAGGAGCTGCCCCTGGCCCACAAAACCCACCGCCCCCAAGCGCGGCAAAAGGCACCCGGAGCTGGGGTCACATCCCTTCTCTAATGTGAATTAGTCTGAGCACCAAATGAGTTCAGACTTAATTGTAAGCATTTTCTGTTAACTAAGCAAGAAATCTTATAATAACACAATAAGGTGCCATTTCACAGCATCCAAATGGAGCAATAAGCTAGTGCCTCATTTGTATGTATTTTTTTTCCACAGTGATTGCTGACGCTGCTGCTTTTAATATATTCACATTGGCACAGCCATTTGCATTCAGATGCAATTATGAGTTAGAAACTCCCTCCTTTCTGCATGCTCCAGAAAGGGAGAATTTCAGCCCAGAGACACGTTACTGTTCGTTTTGTGGGGTCTAATTAAGGAGTCTGCTCTGGCAGTAATCGAATTCCTATTGTTACCAAAGGGAGCGTCCTGCAAAGAAAAAGATTAAATGAAACCAAGCCTTTAAAATTCTTCCTTCCCCCCTCCACTCCCCTATTTCTTATTGATCTCGAGCAGAAATAGTTATTTCCTATGGAAATAATGACCCTTTGGGGACACAGTCCCAAAGACACACGAAGCCAGGGAAGAGCTGCCATCTGCAGATCCTGATACTCTGTGGTCAGGCTGCTCCGGCACTGATGTTCCCCCCTCCTCTTTGTGGAGATGCTGCAGGCAGGCCAGCTGTATGAAAAACTGCAAACACAAATCCTGGCACTCTGCCTGGAGCACGGCCGTCCCCTATCCCACAAGTTGCAGCTGTCCCCTGACCCCTCTTGCTCAGCTCTTCTCCTTCCCCCAAACTCACAAAGCCAGAGGGATTCCCACAGCCCTGAAGGCAGTCTGCAGCTCCCTGGATGGTCCTCCCTGATGGCCATCCCTCACCCTTTGCTGTGCATTGCCCCAGCCATGTGCCGGGGTGCAGCGCCCACGGGTGTCACGTCCGCGTCCCCATCACACGGTTCTCTGCCATGGGCTCTATTGACAACATGCCATAAAGAGAGATGGGCAGACAGCACATCCCTGCTAGCTCCCTGCCTGCTGGCTGAGGGAGGAAAGCACCACATGGAGCAGAGAAGACAAAATAAAGAAACAAAGAGAAGCTGGAGCTGTGGCAAGGGACTTGGTTGCCAGCCCAGGGCATTGGGGTGGCCTAGAGCAGTGAGCGCAATCTTGGCCCTACCAAAATCCGCCTGAGCTAAGGAGCTCCCAGGAGCAGTGCAGGACCATGGGTGGTGCCCAGAGCAGGGATCCAAGCAGCACACAGCCCCGCAGGCAGCAGAAGGGGCACAGGCAGGAGGAGGAGGAGATGGCGTAATTACTGCAGCACCTGAAATCTCATAGAGTGCCATGTAGATTACCTCCTCCCAACAGGCTGGAGCTTTGGTTTATAGTTTACACCAGCATATATCGAATTAACCTCCGAGAAAAAGGTTAAACTATCAATCATGAGCTGCAGTTTAAAGAACTGCGTTCCCTGTGATATATGGCACTGGCAGGCACATCAGAACTAAGCAAAAGACTGCTTAAAAGTAACGGGGGATAATGGGCCTGGCTCCTTATGGAGATAGATGTGCAGTGTGTTGACTTTAATATGCTGCATAAATGAGACCCCGGTGTGGAAATATTGCATCACAATGTAAAACAATTTCCTCTATTCAAACAACCTCTAAGTAGACTTCTATTTAACATTCGTCAGGTGGCTCGGCCAGCACCGCCTGCCCTTGGCCATGGGCAAGGGGCACAGGGACCCCATGGCAGTGGGCAGGAGCTGACACCCGCCTGGACTCAGCCCCGTGTTACAGAGGGCTTCTATTAGCTGCACATGTGTAGAGCAGCAGGGCTGTAATTTGAAGACATGTAACACAGATTGTTTACATTTTTGCAATCCTGGATAGTTATGCGCTGAATTTCCCTACTGGAAAGAAAAACTGCACGAGCGGGGAATGTGGGGAAGGAGGAGGCTTCTTCCCCTCGGAGCAGGGGGATGCGGCGCAGCTGGGATGCAGCAGCAGCCATGCACCACAGCTCAGCAGCGGGACTGCAGCCAGCATACAGTTATGAGCCAAGGGGGGCAGAGGGGCTCAGGACTGGGCCCCACACTCATTGCAGTGTGGCACAGCCACGTCATACAGCCCTATGTCACACAGCCCCACCGCTCTGCAGATGTGGTGGCTCTCAGGGCCCCATGGGCTCACCCTAAGGGTTACCGTGCCATGCAAGCTCCTGCCACAGCAGTGGTGGCCATGGAGCCAGCCCCACGCCAGTGGAATGATTCTGCCATCAGGGACATGGAGGCCCTGGAGGTGCCCGAGGCCATGGATGGGCCCTGGGCAGGCTCATCTGGTGAGGGGCAGCCAGCCCACGGCAGGGGGTTGGAACTGGGTGATCTTTAAGGTCTCCTCCAACCTCAGCCATTCTACATGATTCGATGACACAAAGTTGAGTAATTGCAAGAAGTATGATTGCTAAGTTTGGGCAAAGCCACCCATCGCCACATCTGCAATGTTGCAAGAACTGTGGTCGAATACTCTCCAGCAAAGGCAGCAGCCTTCATTTTACACCTTCTAACTGCAATAACGGCATCAAAATCACAGCTTTGGGCCAGGAATGGCAGCACGTTGAGGACAACACCTGCGTGACCGAGCGAGAGCAGTGACCCCCAGGCAGCCCTGTGCAGGTGGGCACCCGCTGCTGGTGGGCTGAGAGCTCACTCACTGCGCTCTGAGCCTACAGAAAGCCTCGGCTGGAGCTGCTGCTTTACCGAATGCTCTGTCTTGGGGAGAAGAAAAGGTCAGCGAGACTTTGGAAATAAAAATGTTTCCATCTCAGTTGAGAAAAAGCCCAGATGGGTGAGCAAAGTTTAGAAAAGGGAAAGAATTGAGCGAGCAAGCAATACTGTGAGAAGCTGATAAGAGGAGCTCAAGCAGGAGAATAGGGGAGCCTTGTCTATCAGCCTATTAAAGGCTATTCTTACAAGTTTTTTTTTTCCTTTTCATTAATACGCAGGGTGAATAGAACATTGAATAAAAATCAGTACTTACTGCACAATTGTAGGATTGAAAGGTAACTGTCAACAGAAGGATTGGGGTGACAAAAGGGGCCATTTCAGTGCTTAGCAAATGATTTTCGGCTTGTCATTTCAATAGGCCGTGTTTTTCAGAGATTGTGGTTTTTTGAATAGCGTTTATTACCATGCTTTTTAAAAATTTCGTGTTGTCTCTTTGCAGGCACCATTCATTTGCAGATGCAGTATTCCTTTTCGGTTGTCAGAGGGATACTGCTTTAGAAAAATAAAGTACAGTCGTCCAGTGAGAAAAAGGATTCTCTTGTGAAGCTAATGGCTGCGAGAACAACAGTGGGGCAGCTCCTACCTTCTTGCCAGGCTGACCCACTTTCTCCCACTGTTCTTTATTCATGACCGCGTGGGCCACGGGCTCTCTCCGTTTCAAATCGCAAGGAGATGCTGAGTAAGATAAAACTTTTTTAACCGCAAAGTCCCTTCTTCCTTCGAGCAGGAGATCCTCAGATACCAATAGGTCTCCTATCTCTTTCCGACAGACAAGAGGTCCAATTCTGCAGTCTTTATTCAGACGAAATCCCATTTACCTCAAAGGGGGCTTTGCTTGAATGAGCAGTGGGCAATTAATGCTCGACCTTACAAAAGAGATACGTGGGGTGTTTAACGCATTGTGCGTATGCCCAAGAGGAGAAGCTAAATGACAAAGTTTTACGCTTATCTAGTTTAAATAAAATCTTTGAAAGCCTGTGTTGGTTTAATCAAAATGATCATGTTCATTGCAACATAATTGCTCGCATAGGTCCAGAATTTGCATGACACTGTATACTGTGCAACAGCAGTTAAAAGGGCTTGCATTAGGATTTCATATCATTTTAACAAAAACCACCATTTTTGGCACCCTGGGCTCCTAAGTAGAGAGTAATCTAGAATTAGTGAGAAATAGATTTCATGGCTTTAAGTCACTTTATAGTGTGCAGGTCTTGAACCCTGATCTTTTGTAAATTGAACCACTTGTGAAAAAACAAAGGCCTCTAATCCTTTTAAACTGCCACTGCACATCCCTGGCCCAGTGCCCTTGAGAAGTGATTTAAATGGCATTGAGTATGGCAGTTCAAAACATACTCAAATCTGTTAAGAGCCTGATATCTATGAAGGGAATGGAAGCAGGGGAAAAAAAAGCTAATTAAAAGTATCGATGAGTCTGCCGGAGAGAATAATATCCTTCAGTCCTCTGAAAATCACCTGGAGCCCGATCGGTCCTGCAGCGGGTGAGCAGGGGAGAGCTGTTTGCTTTTTGCCATAGAACCGAGTCGGGCAGACAGGCACAGCAAGCTTAGGGCACGGCTCTGTGTCCCTAAGGATACCAGCTCCATACCCTTTGGGACACCAGTTCCATACCCTTTTAGGATGCAAACTCTATACATATTGGGATGCCAGCACCATGCCCTTTGGACAGCTCAATGCCAATTGGGATGCCAACTCTGTATCCTCTGGGATGGCAGCTCCATGCCCTTTGGGATGCCAGCTCCGTGCCTGTCAGGATGCCAGATCCCCAGGAAGATCACAGCCTCATGCCACCCTGTACCCACACAGAGCACCAGCCAGCCTGCCAGCAGTGAGCCCAATAGGTTTTCCAAAGCTCGCTGGCACACACAACCCCTATTTGCAGTGCTCTGTTACCAGCTGCTAATGCTTTGCTCCATAAATGTAGAGCTGCAGTTGATTAGGCGCAAAGACTTCCAATCCTGCTGGGGGGAGAAAAGAAACACAGCGCCCACAGCTGAGCCAACAAACACAGCCTGACTGCCTGAGTCTGGTCAGTGTCTCCTCACAGCACACGGGAATTAGCAAGATCAGGTGTAAACATGCACATGTCAGTAGGATGTGTCCTGCTTTTGTCTCTGCCGAGACAAACACTCTCTGATCTGGAGACTCCAGATGAAGTGCAGATTTCATAGCAAGCGGTGATCTCTTAATTACAGGTTTAACTAAGTACTCAGAGACCATTTTCCCTTGGATTTGCAGCTGTCTGTGCTGGGAGCTGGGTTCATCCTTCACCTTTCTCCCTGTTCAGCCAGGCTGCGGGCCTGCCTCCAGCTGCAGAACCCTCTGCTGGAACCCAAAGATGAGTTGGGCTGCAGCAGGACCCCTCCCTTTGCAATGGGCCTTTTCCTGCAGCACGGCAGCAGGCTGCTGGGAAAACCATTTTTCCTCTTTCCTCCAAACACAAGACATCGTTTCTGGACTCTCTCAGGTGACCTGGAGTTTTCCGTGTTAGATAAACATTACTAATTCAAAAGCACTTTTCTTTTCAACAGCCAGAATTAAATCAGAACTCTTTCCCGAGGAGCCGCAGCAATAATGGGTGTGTTAATGAGGATTATCCTTCCTGCCAGCCCTGAGGAACAGCTGATAAATCAATAGACCCATCACAGTATGCTCCCCCTGCGCCCCAATGCACTGGGGAAAGGTGCAGCTGCTGCCATCCCCGTGGCCCCCCAGGACCCTGTCCCACTGCCTGTACCCAACTGCAGAGCCCTGCACAGAGCCATCCCCACCGCAGCACTCGCTGAGCTGGGGGGCCAGCAGAGACAAAACGTTCCATTTCCTCAGCAATAGCAGAAAAACAACAATTTGAATAACTTTAAAAATAAAAAATAAAAGTAAAATAAAACAAAAAAGAACCAACAAACCCCACTGTTCTTTAACAAACCTGCTGGCTGCTCCTCTCCCAGGGGAAGGCCTGAGACAAGGATCTCTGCAGCAGAAATGCCTGACTCGGTGTTTAAAGTGCCCTTGTTAGCCCTGCCTTGATGGCTGTCTTGAGAATCACAGATCCCACCGATATTTAAGGCCATATAATTTGCTTATCTCCTTGTACAGTCTTAAGCATCCCCCAAAGAAGGAGACAGGCTGTTCTCTTGCACATGCCTTTGTTTCAGGCTGACATTCAGGTTATGGCACAGGAACATGGAGACAGTACAGGTGACCCCACCCAGAGCATCCTATGCCCTCCCACGTCTCTATGGCACACAAGTGGTGGGAGCACAGCTGCCACCAGCACGCAGCCTCTGCCCAGGCACCATGGGTCACAGTGGGTGACCTCACCTTCCCAGCACAGATGGCATCTCCTGGGCTAGGGGAAGCCCTGGCATCCGCAGCTCTTGGGAGGTAGAAGTGGTTCCTGCTCCACTGCTGCAAACCCCTGTTTGGCTGGAATTTTCCAAGGGCTTTCCCAGCTGTCAGGATGCCTTGCTGTGCCCTGATCCCTCATGCCACCTGTATTTCCATCCCAGCTATCCTCACATGGTACCAACCCACAGTGCTTGCTCTGGCTCAGACAAGAAGCCATAGTGCTGAGGGGCTGTCACAGAACCACAAAATAACAGAGTTATAGGGTTTGGAAGGGACTTCTGGGAAGCAGAACGTGGAAACATAAGTTCAACAAGGAAACAGTAAAAATAAGATCATCTCTAAATGCAATAGAAGCTGACTGCCTCAAGGTAGCACAAAGGGGAATCCCAGAGCAGGAGGCACGATGTCCCAAAGCCCTGGGAGGTCAGGTGGGAACCCCATGCAGCAGCACAGGGATTCACTGTGACTGCCCTAAATCAGTGCTGGAGACATTCTCACCCAGACCCATCGTGAGCCTAGGCAGCAGTGCCGGCAATGAGCAGGCGGTGTTAGAACACTGCAGCACGGGCATGGACAGGAAGGTGGGCTGCACTGCTGCTGCCCAGGAGCTGGGCAGGGCCGAGGGGTCATACTTCAATCACAGGCTCAGCACGAAGCAAGGTGTGGGCCAAAGTGCAGCTCCACTAGGTGCTGCGCCAAGAGAGACTCGGTGCCAGCTGCAGACACTCTGGCAAACGAGCCCCCTGCAGCTCCAATTATGAGACTTCTCTTCTACCACTGTCTCTAAACATTGGCTTCTGGCTGCAGTGCCTTATGCCAAATTGTAATCACCCTCATTCTACTAATGGTCACAATGCTCAGAGTCCAAACGTGATACAATAATCACCGAGGAGGAGAGGCACACTTCAGCGCTGCGCTGTACAGGGAGCCGCAGCATATGTCACCATGCTGTGATTACCTCACAGGATCTGTTAGAAAAAAACACACTTTTCCTGTTCAGGCTCCAAAATGATCATAAATTCAAACGCGTTTTGCAGCTCTCTGTGAGGAGGATGCTCCAGCACACGGCAGCAGGCAGCGACCCGCAGCCCCAACTGCTGATTTAAAGCTTATTAAAATAGAGTGCGTCGAGATAAAATGCCAGAAATGAAACAAAATATGACCGGATCGAGTGTGACTTGGCTTATTGAGTTTGTTTCCTATCTTTTTATAAGGGCTATAAAAACAAACAGCTCTCACTTGACTAAAGAAATCACTGAGTTCCTCCGCTCGCTCCGGCGCATCCAGATGTGAGCACATCGGCTCAGAGGTGCCCCCTGCATGGGCTCATCCCACAGTAGTCACAGCCCTTCGGGTGCCCTGGTGGGACGTGGCACCACACAGCACCCACGTGGCACCTGTGTCCCACTGAGAAGTGGCTGCGGTGTAATTGAATCAAGGAGCGGGCAGGAGAGCCTGAGCAGCTGTGGGAGAGAAGGAGGAGCCCGAGGCAAAATTTATTTCTGTCAACTGGTGGTCTATTTCCCTGATACCATTTCCTTGTATACAGATAAGGAGTTATCTTAAATGACCATGTCTTTTTCAATTTGTACTTAACAGTCAGTCCCATTTTCCTTATATGATACTATCACAGCAGGATGAAAAATGCATTACAATAATCCCTGAGGATCTTCATATATCAATATCAAATGGTCTGAAATTGACCTGTTATAAAAACCAGCCTTTCAAGTCAGAAAAAACTTAAATAAAAAAAGCAAATTTCAGAGCTTGCAGCATGCTCCATAACCCAAATACTCAGGCACAAAGAGCAACGTTTCCAGAATACTTAATGAAAACAAACCTTCAACATCTATGTAAAAAAAAAAAGAAATATTCTGACTATTGATACATCTGCTTAATGTTTGCTGCACCTCAGAGGAATGCTAATCCGCTGGGCTGGATCCACACGTAAGAAGGCAAATGAGGCAGATCCGGTGGCCCCAGCATACCTGCAGCCGTGGTTTTCTGACCCCCAGGAGGAGGATGGGAGGGGGGCAGCCCCCAGCCCTGCACCCCCTGGTGCTGACCTGGCCCCACGCACTCTGGCCAAGTCCAAGCAAAGCCAAGGTGGGAGAGGTGTGCTGCTGAAGGGATGCCAACAGCACCTGTCCCCATGGGGGAGGACCCAGAACCCCGGGCCCCAGCAGCAAGACTTTGGGACAGCTGGGCTGCGTGCACCTGAAGGGAGGTCACAGCTGCAGGCGGGTTGCATGCAGAGCAGTTGGGCTGCGTATGGTTCCCAATGAGAGCAGCCTCTAAAGCAAGAGGCACAGGAGGACATAAGTAATGCTAGATCAGGGGCCCTTATTAATTAATAAACAGGAGTGCAAGCTAAAAGCATTACATTTACCACCACTAAATGCACAGTTAAAAGCCCAATAATAACCTGCGTTCATAATATATTCCAAGCTCTCCTCTCTCTGAAGTGCATGTGATATGACACCATCTACCTGCTGCAGCATGCAATTAAAATTAAGTAGCAGCTCAGCCCGTGATGAATCCGATGTGAAACCCCGCACAGCAGCATCACCTGGCAGATCAAGCCCTTTGTCACAGTGTGCAGCAGGATGCGTGTGCTCATCACCAACCCCAGCTTTGCTGGGATTGGTGGCATGGCATTTTGCTCTCGTGCACTGGGAGAAGAGCTCACTACCACACTGCACGGCTCTCTGCTCGTCTTTTTCTCTTTAATGGCACCTAGAGCTTCCTAAACCATTTGGAAATCGAGGCACATTTTGCTTCAGCTGGGTTTCCTCCGCCATCATAAAGAGCACGCCATGTTCATCGCACACCAACTCACATGATGCTGCTCAACAAGCTCAATTACCGTAAGTGAACATGCAAAGTAGATAGTAGCAGGCACACGGCCACTTAGATGCCTATTCATTTGCATACACAAACACTCATTTCCAATGCAAAATGTGATTTACAGAAAATGGACATCTAAATCGAAGTCCCCACAAATCTACTTGCACCAGCCATGGTAATGGCTTTGCCTCTGCTGCACACAATATTGACATATATGCTAAATTACTATCAGCACTGTTGATGAAAAGTGCTGTAAAATGGCCGGGCATAATTATTTTTACAGCTAAGGGGATTCATTAGCATTCATTAATTTTTAAGAGAGCCCTTTGGAGTGGGTCGGCAGTACGAGCATCCCCCCCACAGAGCAGGACTGCCCAGCTCCTTCCCACCTCGCAGAAGAGCAATTCCCTGCGACTGTAATATGCTCATGGCAGCTCCAAGGATGCCATTTTGGGAGATTACAAGGACAGTACCCCTAACACCGACAGACCCTGGTGCTTCCTGTTTGGCAAAGGCACAATAAATGAGGAAGAGACCTTTCTGTGGTCTTTCAGTGCTATATTAGGACTCTTTAGCTTCCCCGTGTTCAATCAAATTTAAAACAACAGCAGGATATGAAACTTAATTACTTGTATAAGACTTCTATAGCCAGATAGGTCTCTCTAAGGCCATGCTGTTTTTCAACATAGACAACACCATTAGCTCTGCATTTGCACCGGCGATGAACAAGAGCCTACATGATGCACCCCTCAAAACCTGCACCAGTGGAGGTGACCCGTGCCCACTGTCACCACAGCTGAACCCACCCACCCCGCACTTTGCTCACATCCACTGTTGAGTCTCCATAAACACTGACCAAGCATCAATGCAGGCCTACGTAAAGCCTCGCAGTCACCTGCTGGTTTGATGTGCAGCACAGGCAGGCGGCACATGGAAAGGGTTAAAAGAAAATGTTACACTAAAAGAAATCTTTCTACAAGTATAAAAAAAAAGCAAAATGATTGTAAATTCCACCAGGGGAATTCTGCCATGAATATGCTTCACCTTTCGCAGAATCTCCCGCCCTGCCTCAGAGGATAACTGACCTTTGGAGAAAAATAATGAAAAGAAGAAATTCCTTGGAGAAAATAATGTGGCCAGGCCTCAGTAATGAGATCTGCTCCCTTTATGTTGCTATGACAACCACAGTCATTTTATAATACAAAATACATGAATGGGAAAGAGGGCCATCTCCTCTCACCGAGCTGCTCGGCACCCCCGGCCCTCGCACTTCTGGCAGGACAGCAGAGCATTGTGGTCGGTTTGAGCTTGGCTTCACCTCTTTTTAGCGCATACACGATCAAGAAATCCTCCTCCTTCCTTCAGATGCTTTAATTACCACTCATTAACTTATCTCTGGGGCTGCAGCCAGGCACACACCCCAGGCTCAGTCCTGCGGGCCAGGTGCTCAGCAAGGACCAGTGGGGAGCAGGGCTTCACATACAGATGCTTTTCCCCATCACAAGGCACAGGGACATCAATGGAACTCAACAGCTGAGTGCCATGCTCATGGTCTTGCTGGTCCCCCATTCCATGCTCACTTTTCCGCACTTCTCACATCGGGGCAGGGCACCAGAATCACACCTGGATTATGGCAACCCCCGCTATCAATACAAGCTGGGGGACAGAGAGAATAGAGCGCAGATCTACTGAAAAGGACTTGATGGTACTGATGGATGGCAGCTGGATGTGAGCCAGCAATGTGCCCTCACAGCCCAGAAAGCCAACTGTATCCTGGGCTGCATCCAAAGCAGTGTGGGCAGCAGGGGGAGGGAGGTGATCCTGTCCCTCCGCTCTGTGCTGCGTGACCTCATCTGGAGCACTGTGTCCAGAGGTGCAGTCCTCAGCACAAGGGAGATGTGGTCCTGTTGGGGTGCAGCCAGAGAAGAGCCACAAAAATGCTCCAAGGGATGGAACACCTCCCCTGCAAGAAGAGGCTGAGAGCTGGGACTGTGCAGCATGGATACAAGCCTCCAGGGAAAGCTGAGATCAGCCTTTCAGTATCTAAAGGGACTGTAAGGAAGAAGGGACAGACCTTTTAGCAGGGTCTGTTGTGAAAGGACAAGGGGGAATGGCTTCAACTAAAAGAGGGGAGTTTTAGATTGGATATAAAGAAGTTTTTACACTGAGAGCAATGAGGCACTGGCATGGGTTGCCCAGAGAGGTGGTGGTGCCCCATCCCTGCAGACTCCTACAGCTACTGCTCAAGAAGGGCAGGATTCCAAAGCAGTGCAAGCAGCCCCATGGTGCAGACACAAAGGTGATTCCCAACACCACCCTGCTGCACAGAGAAAGGGGTTCACTCCCGCAGCTCCAGTACAGTGACAGGGCAGCATGCACACTGGGATGGGATAAGCACCTGAATGCACATCCCAAGCTTTCTAGAGGAAGCCACACTCCATGGCACACAGTGCTCCCAGCTCACCTCCAGTCTCTTTCAAGTGACAATGGGATGACAGCTGCTAGGACTGAAGGCCCAAAAGCAGAGCAGGAGATGGAAATGGAGAAGTCAAGGGGGAGCTAAATATGGGCTTTCAGTTAATCCAGAGCCTGAGAGAGTTTCCTGTTACCCAGGTGGTCTGGTGGGGGACCTCTCCTGCATGGTCAGCAGAACTGCTGGGCGAGCTGGGAGAGTGTGGTGAAAAACTACTAAACAGAGTCTCACAAATGAGGAAAACAGACAGAAAAATGAGAGAAGCCCAGAGGATGGGAAAAGAGGAGGCCAAGACACCAGGAGAACAAGCAGCTCAGACCCATGCTGCTATACAGCTCAGCCAAGCAGCAACACAGACAGCGTGCTGGGGCTGCCCAGGGATGACCACCACCAGGAGTAAGGGGAGGTGATGTCTGTGACCCTCCCTGCTGCCCTTTCACAGTGACATTTCCCTAAGAACAGAGACCAGCAGAAAGAGACAAAAAGCCACAGAAGCCATGGGCAATATCCAGGCTACACTAATGCCAGTTGCAGTTTTCCACCTGAGAGAGATGCTTGTAGGACACAGGTTTCTGGTTTAACACCTCACAGGATGGAAGTCCAGATGGGGTCTGCCTCTCCTGCTGCACCCAAGGCAGGCAGCACCATTTAGCCAGGGCTCTGAATCTCCTTATGAAGGTCCAAAACCCTTTTTCCATGCTAAAGTACTTTCATTTGTCCCTGGTGACTAATGTGGGGACCATGGAAGGATTTCTGTGGCCATCTAACTACCCAAGCAAGCCAGAAAGGTACTGACAGTACCACTACATCAGGACAACTCCAAACCCCTGGAAGCCAGAGTAAAATGCAAGTTGCCCTTTGACTGGTGCCTTCCTTGTACACTGCATTTGCATGTGGCAGCAAGATCTGCCTTATACTAAATACCAATGCAAAGGGTAATTTAAATTCTTTTTATGCAAATGTTCAGTAGTATGGAACAGTAATAAATCTAGGAAACCACTGGAAAGATGTTTAAGAGGACATACAAATTCTGGTCACACATCAGCAATTAGGAATCCCAAGAAGGAGAAAGCACCTGTCTTGGCCTTTATTGAATATTATTCTCAATTAGAATATTCATCATATACACAAGACAATTCCTTCATTCAAACTTCCATAGGCATGTTCAAATTACATCATATCTGCAAAACAGAGAGATGGAAGTTATCATAACCTGTCTTTGAACAAAGCATTATTGAAACTATAAATGGTCCTGTCTGAAGCTTGCTGGAGTGCAGAAGCCTGACAGATGCTGCACAGAAAAATGACTGGCTGGGTGATGTCTTCTGAAACAGCTTGCAGGAAAATGATCCCATTATGACTGAGGCTTCCCAGCAGCAGCCATGAATACCTAGCAGGAAAGGCAGCTCGATGTGGGGAGGCACACAGCATAGCAAGCAAGGGGACTCTGGGGGTGTTGCTGGTCACCCCGCTGGTCCCACAGGGAGGTCTCCAGGAACACTGCCACGGGATCTCCTCATCAAGAGCCCTCAGGTGGGCAGCCACAAGTTCACACTGGCTGGGACTGGAATTGCAAGCTTACCCTGCTCTGTTTGGTGCTGACAAAGCCACACTCAGGGCAGAGCATGTACCTCTGTGTGCGAGGTTAGCACACTGAGGTTACTCTTTGCCTGGGGCTACCCCTGTGCACGGCACTGGGAGCAGAATTTCATCTCAGAACCGCTGCTGCCCCCATCTCTTCCCAGTGATGCCAGTCAAGCTGCCAGGTGTTTTCTGTTAACAGATCACACATTTAAGGCCACAGGGATCCTCACGCTCACGTGGCCTGTGTTCAGCAGGAGATCAGACCTGAGGGCTTTTCTGTCTCAGTCCCTGATACAAATCCCATGTCTATACAGAGGAGTTCTGTCTAAACCTCAAGCAACATCTCTCATCATCCACATCTCCACATCAGCTCAGTGCCTCCCCTCAGCTCCCACTGCACTGCCCACAGCCCCACAACACGTGGGCAGCAGACCCCCCCCCAGCACAGGCACTTCCCACCCAGCATCACATTCCTGCCCCATCACCACTCTGGCTTTGTCATGTACCAACCAGACACAAACCCTCAGAGGAAAAGGAGCTTTGGGTTGCATTCACAACAGCTTTGTTTTAATGCTTTTTCTGTCAGCTGATGAACCTCCTGCAGTTCAGCTCACCCTCATCATGCTTTGCAAATTCTGGCACAAGCTCTTCTCCACTGGAATGTTCTCACTGCACCTAAGAGTACACAGTTATTGTTAACAGTCCAGGGAGGATTTCATCCTGCTCTTTAGAAATGTTTGAGTTCATACGCTATCTGTCTCCAGAAAGGTCCCATCCCCAAAAGGGATGATGCTACTATTGAAACATTGCACCAGCATCACAAGTCCCCTGGTACTTCCCAGGGCCACTCACATTCCTGTCCATCCAACCTACATGAGCACAGCCCGCTGCAGAGCTGGGTTTGTGTGATATTCTCAGCACAGTGGCCCTTTTATTGGGTTGTCAAAGCACAAGAATGCTGTTAGATGGGGTGCAGTTCCCTCTACTATGTGAAAAACCAAAGTTTTATGCAAGAAGCTTGGTGCCCCCAAACATAAAGATGCACTGTACTAAGTGTGAGATTCAGTCTTCAAATATGTCTTCTCCTACTACCAGGGAAGATGCAAGAAGCTAATAACATTTAGAAGTTAGTCCCTCACCCCTGGGGTATACATGTGTGAATTGGGATGGGGGTGATGTTCCTACACCTTCCTAGAAGGGAAAGTGGGAATGGTTGGACTTGGTGATCACAGAGCTCTTTTCCAACCTTAATGACCCCCTGATCCCTGTGTGCCCACACCCCAACAACAGTGCCTGCCAATGATGCCACAGCCCAGCAGGGAGCCTGGGCACAATGTTAAGATCCCAGCCCACCCCACTGCTCTTCCCATCACCTCTCACCACGGTTCATCTGGCTTCTGCAGAAATAAAAGGTATTGAGAAAAATCAATGGTAATTCATTGTATCCTATGATTTTTAAAGGCAATTAAGACTAAGACAAGGTAAGAGGTTAGCAAAATCTCTCATTCTTTAATATATTGTATTTTCTCATTAATTCACTAATCTTGTGACAAATTCTCCCAGGCAGAGGGCCAGCTTCCTGCCCACTTGAACTCTCCCTGAGTTATGAATGAAGCAGGTAATGCCTCAGCCCGCTAACGAGCGGCCCCAGCAGCAGAGAGAGGAAGGGATGTTGGGCAAACCACTGCAGCACTGGACCTACAAACAAGACCCACCTTAGCCCTGGCTGCAGCACCCCGGCACAGGCAACACGGGGCTCCCCACTGCCAGGAGCTGCAGCCCCCGCAGAGGGCAGATCGCCTGAAATTACTGCTAATTAGGGATAACTTGAAATGACAACACGTCACACTTCCACTGACCGCCAGCCTTCCTGCGTAACGCCCAGAAAAATCAAAATTATTAATGAAGTTATTTCAGAATTTGGAGTTTAATTCTGCAAACTCTGGATAACAGCACTCAGGCTTGCCAGCTAGTTTTCACATTGTAACATCAGAACCCTTTAATTAATAGGGAACTAATTAGAAAACTCCTACCTAAAGGCAGCCTGAGCTCAGCCACAGAGCTCTGCAGGCAGCACAGGGGCAGCAGCTGCAGGATGTGGGCTTAGGAGGGCAAATCCCCAGTCTGCTTTTACGCTGGTTTCAAGTCAGTCGCTGTTGGGATGCCTCAGCACGAGGCCTCTCTTGGAAACGCTGTGCAATGCCCCCTTCCCTCCTCCTAAACAAGGGTGAGCGCCTGAGCCCCGCGTGGGGCAGACACAGCGTTAACAACCCAAGTATTTACCTGCTATGTTTAGGCTCCTATCTATTAGGAATATTTTCCATCTCTCCATCGAACTAGGCAGAGTTTTCCCTAAAAACAGCAAATATTATGTCCTTCCATTCCACAGAAATTTATTACTATAGAGTAAAAATGCTACTGTATTCCAAACATTGGCAAGAAAGCTGGGAGCCTCCGGTCCTGCCAGCTCTTAATAAGATACACATTGAAGCTGCATGTTGCTTGCAAGTTGTATGTTTATTTAAACAAGAATTTCCAAGTGTTTGGGGACAGAGGTTGCTACAACAACTTCTTATCATTAAAAACAATGGTGCTGAAACCTTCAGGAAGGAGAATTACAAATGGAGTCGCTCTGCAGAATAAATCACTGATAAACTTTCAGCACAACTGAATTTAACCCCGAAAGAAAGTCGGGCTGGATCTTTGCTCGCTCCTAATGGATGTGCACAATCCCGGGATGGTTTGGGACCTATTATGAGATGAAGTGATTTATTTGGGGATTTCAGATGCTTTAAATACAACTTTCCCTTAGTCTCTGAATTATGCATCTTTCTGGCAGAGCTGGGGATAGGACACTTTGTCTCAGTAATCCTACAAGCTCAGGAAGATCACCCAAACCTTTCCATTCACTCGCCTTTAGGAACCCCTTCTATGCCTTCCCAAAAATGACACACAGAGAAGCGTGCTCAGGGGGCAACATTCACCTTTGAAGTGATGATCAATGGAGCTTCCCAGCTTAATTGTGCCAAGGAATATTGTCACACAGTTAAAATACTGCATATGCACCAAGTCAGATAAAGGAACTCAAGGAACACAAGGTCAAGATCTTTCAAGTTGGGAAACACCTGCTTGCCACTGTCCATTCCAGCCTCATTCTGACTCCTGAGCAGCACTCAGACACTGAACAAGAAAGGTAGATGGGACACCATGGTCTCCTGGTCCTGCCATGAGACCTGGTAGGGGACCCCCAGTCCCACAGTGGGAACCACAGGGGGTCCCGGCAAGGAGCCCTGAAAGCTGCAGAGGGACTACAGAGCAGTCTGGTGTATGGGAAATTAGACAAGATGAAAGAAACAGTGGCATCTCAGCCCAGTAGCATGTTGGAAAAGAGCTCACAGACGTGAATCCTTAGAGTTCAGAGCCACGGGAAGGCTACAGAGCTGGTGACCTCTGGCCTCAGCTTCTCCACACAGCACCAAATGCTAAAGCCCCACAACACAGCATGCTGCCAGGACCCTCTGCCCAAATGCCAGCAAGGCAAGGAACCCAACGGATGGGTGTCCAATCAACAAACAATGGATGAGTATCTCCAGCATGGGGCCAGCCCTCTGTCACAGCCCACATCCAGCTCCACTCTGGGGGAGCGATAAGCAACCCTTCGCTACCGTGCCTAGAAAGCTGCTGGGGCTTGGTAAATATAAGGAGACACTAAATATTATTTTTGGTAAGGATTTTCATATGAAAAAAAGTAAAAGGCCGTAAATCAAGCACAATGCTACAATCAGCACATACTTGTGAACAAATGCATCCTGTAGTACATTTCAGCATAAATTATAGCCATTTGATTTAGGCTTTGCTGCACAAAGCCATATTATTTAAATTCAGCCAGAATTGAGTCCACTCACATTGCTGCACATTTATAAAACATATTCACAATTATTGTCATAAACTCCTGAGAACTGGCTGTTGAGTTATTTTGCCACATCATCATCTCTAGTAAACAAGACTTATTTTACATCTCTCTTCTCTTTCCCAACAATCAGCTACAAAACGCTCCGCAGAATCCATGCTGAGGTTAGGGCTGGATTTTCTCCAGCAAGTGTGAAATGATACCTATACACAGGATGGTACGTGGAAGCTTTAAGCTCTTTGCAGGACACTGAGTGATGACATTCCCCATGCACATCCCACAGCGATACAGCAGCGCAGTGCCACCTGTCCCCGAGCCATGACTGCAACGCGCCTGCCCATCCATTGGCCTGCAGCTGCTGGCTGGCCTGTTGAGCTACATTCACACTTTGCATTTCTCCTCCGGTTTGCAAACTTTTAAGAAATGAATCCCGTCGCTTCAACAAGTGTAACAACTAAATTATCATCTCTACGTGATTAAAGTCTCTGCTGCGTCTTTTCTTGGCAAACATCGCACGCACGTAATTTTACTGAACGCAATAAACCAACCATAGAACTATTAATTTTAGCATGGTATTCACAACAATTAGAAACGCATGAACCTTAAAATGATAAGAACTGAAATGAATACCAAAATAGCACGAAATGCAAGAATCCAGCTCCTCAAGCCTGGGAAAGGGTGTTACTGTCTCATAGCTCCATAGACATCTCAAGACAGAATACAACTGCTGGGGACACCCCTGGGTCTCTGGGGTGGATTTGGGCTCTCCCCACTGCTCCCTAGGAAAGCAATGGTGATACTGCATGGAGGCACAACCCCCACACTCACCAGGGCCACGGGATCTGCACTCAGAGAGGCTCCCCTTGCACCTCAAGCTGCCCAGCATGCGGCTTGCAAAGACCCCAAGACTGCCCCTCTTTGCTCCAAAGAATGGTAGGAGTGAGAAGTTTTATTTCATTTTCTTTTATTTTGCTCATTTCAGCAACCAAACTCCTTTTCCAGGGAAGAAAAAGAAAAGCAGCGCAAAAAAAAAAAATCCTAGACATTAAGAATTTGATCGAAAGCCAAAAACAACCTTTGGTATCAAGGCATTCTTGAGCTGCTTTGTTTATAGATACCAAAATACACACACCATCCCACACTGCTGTAACCACTTAGAGCATAAAACACTTCCATAAAGAGCAGCCCGTTGTTACAAATCACACACACTGCTGCATTTCCTAGGTAATAAACACCAGGGAGCAAGAGGCAAGGCTCTCCACCAGACGATAAGGGAAAAGCCATTGTTCCTGGGGCTGGGAGGGCCCGGAGCCCACCACGCGCCAGCTTGCTTTTCTTGGAGCGTCCTCGTTCAGAGAATTCCACACGGACTGGACTTCTCTGCATTTCCTTTCCCATTATCGCCGATTGCCAAAATATTTGCGCAGTGATGGAATCTGCCTGCCAGAACGAGAGCAGGAGGAGGGAGTTTGGCTTCAGCCTGACCCCGAGTCAGGAGAGGTTCTGGGTCTCCGTCGTGAACTACTGCCGCGGAGCTGGCAGCAGCCCAAGGCTGCCTAATGAGAGCAGCCCAGCGGGTGCCTCCCTCCCACTGGCCCCCAGCATGGGCCACAGGGATCCGATGGAAGCTGCGAGAATGTTTCCACTTTGCCAGAGCACTCTAGGGAAACTTTCTGGAGAGAGAATATATATAATTTTTTGCTAAGTGCCTCCAGATCGATGCCCACGAGTAGGAAAAACTACCCAAAGAGCTGTGCAGAAGGGCACAGAGGAGGCCGGTGAGACAAACAGGAAAGAGTTGGAAATTTCCAGGGCATTGTTTGAACCTCAAGACAGAACATTCTGATCTACTTTTTACTGTTTTGATGTTACATTTCGTGTTTTAAAACACTCTGTGCCTTTCTATTTTTTTTTTAGAGAGGCTGCAAAGACGTCAAAAGAATTCAAATGCACCGACTGCTATTTATTTGGCTGTCCTGCAGTATTTCTGATCAGCAGTGTTGCTATTGGGATAGAAGCGAGACATTCGAAGCAAGGCACCCACCCCGAGGCTCTGAGCTGCCCGAGGACACCATGGGGCAGAGCTCTGCTGCAAACGTGTCCTGGACGCTCGCGATGCTTCTGGCAGCAGCCACGGCCTAAATATTTGTCGAGGAGGAGCGAGTGTCTTTGTCTCTCAGGACAGAGAGACTTTTCTTCTGCATCTGCTCAGACAGTTATATGTCTTCGTTGCTGCCAGTTGGAAGCTGCAGCGTGCAGACCAGGCCCTCCCAGAGCAGAATGAATTTGAATTCGGGCAGAGGAGCACATTGCTGAGCCCAGGCCCTCACTGCCAGCTGATGCCCCGTGCTCACCGTGCTCCCCCAGCACCCCATGGCCATGCCTCTATGCACTGCTGTGGAGCTGCATCCTCCTCTGAGCGCTGTGCCCATGCCCCTCCCAGGGAACACAGCTGCTCTGTGCTGACACTCATGGCACCTGAACCATAGCAAGAGAAATGGTTTTAAACGAAGAGAGAGAAGATTTAGATTGAAGACTTTTTTTTTTTTTTTTTTAAAGTAAGGGCAATAAGGCAGTGGCACAGAGTGCCCAGAGAGGTGGTGATGTTCCATCCCTGGGGGCACCCAAGGTGAGGGGACAGGGCTGTGAGCACTGATGGAGCTGTGGGTGTCCCTGTGCACTGCAGGCAGTGGGAACAGACAGCCTTTGGGAATCCCAACTCAAACCATTCTATGATTCTAAATTGAGCACTTCCTGCACCTCCAGCACCCTGAGAGCATAATACAAGCTTCAGTCCCAGCTCACATCTTCAGTCAAGGGGTATTTCACCGCAAGTTGACTTAAGGAGGGCAGATCAGACTTTTTTCACCTATTTAGATAGTCATCTTAGGAAGTACTGTCACACCCTCCAGGACTATGCAGCAATAGATTATCACTACTTTTAAGAGAAAGGTGAGAGGATGCCCAACACCCTCTAATACAGTTTCTGCAAACAGCACTCCACGCCCTCAGGATGGAGAATAGGATGCTACAAAGCTGGCTTTACCCAGTTTTCACATACTGGGGAAAAAAAAACAAACAGGCTTCTCAAAGACAGGCAGCCCCAAGAAGACATCCCACCACCAACCAGCCAACCCCCACCTCGTATGATGTGCTGTCAGCGTGCGAGCTCCTCGTGCAGCAGGGCAGGATGTGACAAGTATTTGTGCATTCCGCGCTCTGGCCGGTTTTGCTTTTTATTGTCTAGCCCTTCAAGCAGATATCTGAGCTGTCAAAACATAAGGTCTCCTGATGATAAAAATACTCCACAAAAGAGCTCCGGTGTGAGACGCCCAGGGAGGCTTCAGTGCACTGAGGGTCAGCGCTGTCCCCGGTCCCTCCCCAGAGCTGCGCCGAACAATTAGTCTCAAGTGAAAATCAACCACAGAAGTTCATTTTTTTTCCCCCCTTCCACTTCCACAGATCACCTTCTGCTCCGAACATGGAAACCATATGGCAGACAGGTCCTATCCCCTGCCAAGAAATTCCTGCTTGATGAGATCCCTGTAGCTATCACTGAGGCTACATGGGCTTCCAACAAGGGAGTTCAGCTCTGCCGCAGACAAACTCTCCAAGCAACCTGGGGAGGAAGAGCAGGGGCCGAAGTGCCAGAAGCTGTGCTATAGCTGTTGCCTGTTGAGAGTAATTGCCCTCAGAGGGAGCACTGTCACACTTATATCTTCATCCCCGGCCCTCCAGCGGACGGGGGCTGTGGATTCACCATGCTCTGCTGCTGCAGCAGTGAGACACCTCTGAGTGAGGTGAGACCCAACTGCAGGCATCCCATCCTCCATCTGAGGAGCATGGATGGAAGGCACAGAGATTGCTTCCCTGCACTGAAAAAGGCAGATGTTCTACTGAGGTATACAGCCCAGGCTCTGGAAACAGAGAACTTCACCATCCTGACAACTTGTGAATCAATCACACACAAACAGGTTTATAGAGAAATAGTTTCCCAAATTCAGTCACATACTGGGGAGCTCCATTGAACACTGAACAAATCCACACGGTGACCTGAGTCAGGAAGGGACAACTGCAAGAAGCAGAGAAGTGGATCCCAAATCACCCAAAGCTGGGGGCGGTTGGGGCAGAGCCTCACACAGCTAGGCTTTATGGAGACCCCAGTACTCCTGGGGTACAGGCACCACTTCTCATACTATGTTTTCTCCCAGAACCAGTGCTGATGTGGGAAGAAGTGAGGTGGATGGAGTAATCAGTGTCTTCAGTGCCTGCCTGGTGAGGGGGACAGAGGCTATTGGGGGATCAACACTGCCACACGGGGTGCTGCCTCTTCCCTACACCCACATCTTGCTTGCAGGGTGTTCCTGATGGGCATCCATTAGCCAGCAAGACAACAATATGCAAATAAGTGTTGGCAAGAAGGAAGCACCAACTAAACCAACAACAAAGGAAGAAACAGCCTTGCCGCAGACGCATCCCAGTGCAAGCCATGCCTTGCTATTGCCAGCTTGGGCTGATGGGAGCAGGGCTCAAACCCAGGGGCAGACCACCTCCCTCATGTTTCCTATCCCTGCATCACGAGGCTGGGTTGGTGTCTGGGGCAATATCACCTGCCTGTGGGGCCACCAGCAGCCCCGGGCACAGAGCCTTCCCAGCTCCCCCTGAAGGGGCCATCAGGGCCAGGTTTGCTGGAAAAAAAAAAAAAAAAAAAATCAATGAAAGCAGTGCAGTCAAAACAGTTTCTGGCAGAGCCCGCACCATCCTGAAGTGAATATTACTTGGGACTAAATTGTTTTCCTTATCTAGCAGTTTGTCCTGAGGAGCTGGACTTAGCCTCCCAGCGAACCCAATAAGTCTTTCGGTTTGACTGGAAACTCCACATTTTTTCCTTTTTAGAAAAATGTCACAGACATTCCTCCATTTCATTACTCTTCACTGCTTCTCCTTTCCCTCCTATTAAAGCACTAGCAAGGGGAGGCTTCGGCAAGAGCCAGCCCGGAGCTGGACACCGGCCCAGACTGTCTGGACATGGCTCAACACTGGAAAGACCTATTGTTTTGCTTGGCAGGCTACTGGTATTTTTCCTTATGCCCAGAAAGGCTGCGCCAATTTACAGCCGGTGACCTAGGGAGGGGGAGGAAGAGCCAGACCCAGAGTCCACCCTTTTCCCCTCCAGTAATCTCCATCAGCCGGAGGCACTCGCCCTCCCTCCCCCAGAGGACAGGGTGCATCATCTGGAAAATGAACTCATGCATGCAGAGCAGCAGCCCCCTCCCTTCCCACCCACCCCCCAGGTACCCTGTGCCCCTCTGGCCCATGTCTATCACCCAGCCCAGATCTGACCCTCGCTGAGACCTGGTCCACAGGTCAGCCCCAACCTCCCCAGCTCCTCCCATCCTCACAGGGATCCCAGCCCCACGGGAGCTCTGGGGGATGCTGAGCACATCCTGCTCCCACCCCGGACCAAATCCCATCAGCACGGCCAAGCCGATGCTATCTCAGTACTTCCAGAGCCAGGGCAAGCAGGAAGCACAGGGCTGTGGGAAAACTAAACAAGGAAGCTGGCCAAGGTTTCCCACACCAGCAAGCAGGTTTGCTCCCTTCTCATTTAAAGCACTGGGCACAAGATCAGGTCAGGCCTTGCCTTATCACAAGTTCTTTCTTCTTTCAGGCCCTGATACCATCAGTAGCATCCACCATCCTACTGCTCCAAGGGCCACAGCATCCCATGGCTACAGCCCCCCTGCTTGCCACACAGTCAAGGCTCACCCCTAGCCCTCACACCATGTGGTTCTCACCCAGGTGGCTTAGTGCATTCAATTCTGGAGGATTCTCATGCAGTTTCCATGACAGGAGGAGAACAAGAGCTCTTCCCCTCCCAACCACTTGAATCAATGCCATGAATCTCCTTGGCTGCCCATCAGCAGCAGGAATGCAAAGCGAGTGATCTGCACACCATCTCCAGCATCAGCTGGAGCCGTAATGTCCTGCAGTGAGACACTGCCCTGGTGCAGACAGCAGCTCCAGCCAAGCTTCCCTTCTGCAAGCAGCACGCAGGGAAGGTATATGTCTGCCACTACCCCAACCCATCCCAGCCTCCTTCAGGGGCATCAGAGCAAGTGAGGACTAAGCACTTCATCAGCTGTCTGAGGCTCTCCTCAACTCCTAAATCATTGTGCTCCTTCCTTAAAAGGAGAGTAGCTTTAATCCCTGAGCCCCAGGGATTGTTCCTGGAGAGCACTTCCCAGTGCACCAAGGGAAAAGTGGCAACGCTTTGAAATCTTCTAAATATGTAGCAGGATGGTGACAAATACTGATTATTGCTCAAGTTCTGCGCTCCATCCACATTTCCCCAAGCTGAACACAGAAAAGTCTCAGAGGGAGACTCCCGTGACCAGAGATATGGATGGAAATGAAAGGAAGGTGAGTGAAAACAGGGCTAATCAGAGAGGAAATGGCCCTTGTAACCCAGCCAAGTCAAACTCTGATTATCTCATGGATTTAAAGTGCTGCTGAAGCAGGAAAGCTTTAAGAGCACATGCGGTAATTGTCTCGCAAATAGGAAGGCGCTGGGCTTTCCTCCTCTGCTTTGGAAAGGACACAGCAGGATGCAATACACGGCTGTCAGCAGGGGTCACGGCACCCTGCACAAAGCCCACAGACACCTCTGCTAATCGAGAGTCCCCTGAAGGATGTGCCACCACAACGAGCCCAGCAGCTGCTCTAGAACATCCTGGGGAGGGGGCGTCACTCCAGCATCCCACATTTTACCTCTTGAAAGACTACAGAAGCAATCACTCTGTTTCTGGACTAACCACCACATCATGGCAGCAGGGCTGCAATGCTGCTCCTAGCATCCCCAGCTGTATTTGTTCTGGTACCCCAAGGCAGCCCCATGACCATAGGGACTGTCCACCCTCTCCTTCAGAGGGCATCCATGCTTCGGTGGGAGCCTGCTGGGTGCAAGAGAAGCAAGTTCTGACTGCTCCTCTAATCAAGGAGCTCCTTCCTGACTCCTGTTCAAAACGTTTTCCAAGGGAGCTGGATGCGCTGGCAGCAATCTGCAACAAGGAACATCAGTGCTGCTGGAGGCAGAGAGCCCCACAAGACGGAAAGCATCAAACACTCCTCATCCTGCTGTGAACTCCCTTACAGTGACTCAGTTCTGCCTACAGGTTCCAGACAGCTCAGGAGCTGCTGCAGAAATGGGATAAACAAGGAAACAGCATAGAAGCCAACGATATTGGGAATGAGAAGAGCCCAGGCTCAGAGAACAAGCTGGGTTCAGTTAACTTCATGGCCCATAAGTATCTCTTCTGCAGCTGGCTGCACAAACACCAAGGGGTGCATTGGAGACACAGCTCTCCCCAGCCAGAATATTTCTCATTGGGAATACAACAGCAGGAGCACAGCTTCCCCCTCACACCCCAGCAGAGCTTTGCACACCTCCAACACAGGAGAGCATCCTTCCATTTGCACATGGGAAGGCCCAGGTGTGTCAGTGTTCCAGGAGGTCCGCTGCAGCTTGCAGAAAAGTGACTCACACAAAGGAGTGCTGTAAGTATAATCTTAAGTACACATAGGAAAACAAATTGTGATTTTCTACGTAGAAGATCAAATAGTATTTCGGTTACAGCTAATTACACACCCCACAAGTACATCAAAGGGAGTGGTGTTGAACAACCCTTTTTCTTTGACTTAGAGCTCACATCAGGATTTCACACCTGATTCTGTCATATGCTGCATTATCTTCTCACCATTATTTAAAGATATTGGGCTTCAGGTGCGACTTCAACAACTGGGGAAGCAGCAATGCCAGTGCTGAGCTCTGCCACCAACACAGCACTAACCAGAGGCCAACCAGGTGGTTGGGAGCATGGATGCAAGGAAGTGCATTTTTTAGGTTCACAGAAATGTGCGCCAGAAGGTACCCCTAGATCACAACACCTCCTCCCCAGCGTGCCACACGCTTATGGTCTTAACAGCTTGCCCTCTATTGAGCTTCTCTGGCCAGGATACCTTGCAGAGAAGCATTCATCTTGGTTTGGAGGCGTCACTTCCCACCACTGCTCCCCACCCCCAAGGTCACCACCACTCCCCCCAGGACATGGCTGGCACCCACTCAGCTAAGGACCCACAGGAAGCCTGTGCTGATGGATTACAAAGAATTACAAGAGCTCTGTGCAAATGATTTGTTACCAATTAAGGCGGAAGTCAATTAAGGCAATTGGTACAGGTTAAAAAAAAAGATGGGCTAAGAAATTCCTAATTGATAGGAAAAAAACCCAAAGAGCAGACTTTCAGAAGCACTGCTTTAACCAGAGGCTGAAGATGCCACGAGGTTTCATGCATTCATTCTGCTTATGATCCGGTGGAACACCAAACTCCTGCAGCTCGCAGCCCAGATGTCTGCCTAAAAGACAAATACTGCCATCACTAGATGCTCCGCTTCAGTTTTCTTACATTTTCATCTCCTCCCATTCATTGGGCCAACTCTGTTGGGATTCTGACATCTGTAGGTGAGTCTGCATAACAGAGCACAGCCTTCTGCATCCACCCCTCCATGCAAACAGCACCCAGCACAACAGTCCCAGGCACATCTACATCCAGCTTAGGAATCCCCTGAGCCAGAAACACCCCAGAGAGGTGGTGGTGCCCCATCCCTGGGGACACCCAAGGTCAGGGGTCGGGGCTGTGAGCACTGATGGAGCTGTGGGTGTCCCTGTGCACCGCAGGCAGTGGGACCAGACGGCCTTCAAGGATCCCCTCCAATTCAAACAGTTCTGAGATTCTATTTGTTGGCTGGAAATGCCCTCAGGCAGCAGCACTGCCACAGTGCTGCCTGGTAGGGCCACAGCTCACAATGCTCCCAGCAGCAGTGGGACTGGGCTGCCTGCTTCAGGTGGGGCTAATCACTTGCCCACTATGAAGGATGCCTTCCTTGGTGACATTTTTAACACTGATTTTAAGGAGCATATTGCCCAGCTGGAAATGAGAACCCATCAGATGATAGGATACATGGCAGGTCCCGGTCAGTAAGTGGAAAGAATTGGGGTTTATGGCTCAATAAATCATTGAGCTTTCAATTAAATGAGTAGCTTAATTACCCTGCTGGATTTAGCATCCTACCTCTTTTGTAAGATCATATTCTTTTAATGGCAATACAGCAGTTACGCAAGAGCCTGACAAATTATGCTTCCTTCCCTTTAATTCAGGATCTGAGCTCAAGCAGATGGGACAGTGCATCTCAAATTCACCAGACTGCTCTTAAAATACAACATGCTTTGGCTTTCCATAGATTACTCCAAATAAACAGCATTACATCAAACCTCTTCCATCGGACAGAGGATTTGCTTTACAGCTGTGACTCTTACAGATAAATGAGATATACTGGAGACCTCAGAGAGACGGAGCCTCACGTCACTTCCAAAGCCTTCAAAGTAACCCCTGCAAAGCAAAGCTGTGGCAAAACCTGTCCCCTGCACAGCAGAGACCAGTGACATTCCCAATGTTCAGAAGAAGGAGAGAGCAGCGCTTCTGTCGAGGAACTCACACACTTACAAATCACTGCAATTAACAGCCCACAGCAGGAGAGGTGCATGCTGAAGTGCACGGCTGCTCACAGTCCTTGAAAGCCAGGCAGGAGTGTTTGGCTAAGGAGGTGTTTGCTAGTTTACAAACTAATCATGCATTCACATAAATATTGCCAAAGAGCTGAGATAAACAAAGCCTTTGACATGAAATAGACCAGACATTTCCCATCCTGGTCCAAGTGCAGATTTCTGACAGGCAGCACACAGCAGTGAGACCCAGCAGCAGGACTGGCCCCATGGCATGAGCATCCCACCAGACTCAATGTGCATGGGGGGCTGTGGGGGGAGCCGGGCACAGAGCCTGGGGAAAGGAAGGCTACGGGAAGCATTCTGAAGGGGTCAGCTGGCAGCTGTCCTGCTCAGCTCTCGGAAGCCACAGAGCCTCATGGGTGTCCAGCCTTTTGGTGTGCCTGGGCCACACTGAGCGAAGAGGAATTGTCACAGGCTGCATCTACATAGGTTGCTCTGAAAGTAATGCCTCCTATTTATTTCCATACAATCTACAACAGGCAGAATGAGCAGAGTAACTGCTTGATAGAGCAAATTCTCAGCTAGAAAATATTATTTTCCAGCATAGGCACCACCATTAGCAGTGCATTTTTGCCAGCTACGAACAAGAATCTGCATGCCATGGTTGTAAAACCTGCACCATTGAAGGTGAACACCATCATCACTGCTGAAATGCATTACCCGGCCCTCACTGCACTCACATCCACTGCTGGGTCTGCATAAACATTGACCAAGCATCAATGAATGTCAGTGGGGGTCATTTTTTCTGCATGGAGGAATTCCATTCCACACCTTTGCTTTATACACACTTCCACATCAGCCACCATTCTGTCAGAGTGCCCCTCTGCTGCCATCTGTCACACAGCAACAGAATGGAATATTAGTGGGAAGGTTCAACCTCCACTGCTGTACTACCAACATTTGCCTCTGACATCACAGAGCAATATCATAACACAAGAGGCATTACTTTTGGAGCAGCCCACATAAAATATATCATGTACACACATACAGTAGCTGCCACTCTCAGCAAGTTCTCAAGATGCTCAGAGACTTTTGATGAAATTTTACTTTTCCTGTATTTCATCTATGCCAATAATTGTTGACAACAGCACATACAGCTCTGCCAGCCCTGCACACATCCAGCAGCAGCCCTGAGGGTCTCTGGGTTACACCGCCCTCCAAAAAAGAAAACTTCAGCAGAAGACTTGGCAATTGCAAACATCTTCATCTCACCTTCACTGCTGCAACTTAGGCTGAGAAGTCCACTTTGTAACCAGAAGCGAGCCTTTCCTGTACACCAAACTGTCTGACCCATAACAGCGACTCCCTTTCTCTCCTCACTTTCTACCCACTGCACCTCGACAGTTATAGATCTTTCACACTCATAAAAGATAATCACCCTTCATGGGTGAAGTAGCCTCTATTTATACTACTGCAGCAGAAGGATTGATAGACTGTGCAATTAACACACGGGAGCTGCAGCAGAAGGGTTGGGCACAATCCCTACCAAAGGGAGAAGCCGGGATGCAGGCAGTGCTACACCATGTGCAGAGCCTCGAGGCTCAAAGCCCCGGTGGGATCTTTGTCCCAGGTCGGGATGTGTCGTCGTCCTCCCCCCCCCC